>WWET01002093.1:32360-46693 GCA_011038615.1 Limnodynastes dumerilii
CCAAATAATCCCCCTCATGTCTCCCCTCAGCCTCCCAATAATCCCCCTCATGTCTCCCCAACCTTCAAATCATCTCCTTCATGTCTCCCCAACCTTCAAATAATCCCCCTCATGTCTCCTCAGCCTTCAGCCTTAGTGCAGCCCCTTCTTATAGGTTCAGTCCTTAGTGTAGCTCCTTATACAGTTTCAGTCCTTAGTGTAGCCCCTCATATAGTTTCAGTCCTTAGTGTAGCCCCTCATATAGTTTCAGTCTTTAGTCAACTATAATACTGTTAGCAACAGATAACATATGACTCCCCTGAAATAACATGGCTTTGCCCAGGTGTAACTCTCCTCCCTTATTTTCAAACTCTGAATCAGGTCCATGCTGTCATGTTCTAATACATCTTTTCCTATGAGAAATTCCACCCTCTTGCACCTGGTAAAATCCCTTGATAGATTTAATAGCTGCTATCACATTCCTCTCTCCCTTCTCTGCTCTGTGTAAATTGAGAATAAAGATATTGAACAGCGCTGGTCCAAATACAGATCCCTGTGGAATTCCACTGGTAACCTTTTCATCCCTAGAATGGAGTCCATGTATTACAACCCTCTTATCTATCCTGCAACTATCTTTGAATCCAGTCCCAAGTCTTAAAGATTATTTAACAGTCTACAATGTCAAGATCCTTACTGAAGTCTAGATAAACAATTTCTACAGCTCTCCCTTGATCTACTCCTTTAATGACCGAATTGAAGAGTCAATAAGGTTTGTTTGACATAATCTCCTCAGTGAATCCATGCTGATTGAGGTCCTATAAGTGTCTGGATGTGAGTTATTGTACACTTTGTTCCTTTAATAATGTTTTTATTTTTATTTTATTTCCATTACTGATGTAAGAACAGGGTTGCCAACTCCCGAAATTTGGGCATTTCTCCCAGTATCCCGGGATATCAGGCAAATCTCCTGCAAGTCCTGTTACACTATTAATCACAACTGTAATCCCTAGAGTTACTAGGGATGTGGGGGACTTGATTGTGACATCAAGCCTCGTCCACCCCCTTTAACACCAAAGATTATATGAGTGATTGACAGGGGACGGGGATTAATGATGCAATTTGCCCCCTTACAGGGTTCTCCCAGAGGGAAGCTTTCAAAAGTCGGCAACCTTGTGTAAGAATTCCTGGTTGGTAGTTGGCAGCTTCTTCCTTATTTCTGCTTTTATGCAGAGGGGCTTCATTTGTTAACTCTCAGGGCACAGAGTTTTAACAGAGTTTTTAGGTTTAAGAGAGAGGACTTCACCAAAATGGCAACAGTTAACCTTAGTACACCTGGTACTTAAATTCCTAGCTACAGCTGTATCTGGCCACCCAGAGGCCTGAGCCCTCCTAGTTACTACCCAATCCACCCCTTTCCCCAGTTCCTCTTGGTACCATATCTACTATGATATACCTCGTATCTTCCTTGCACAGATACATCTCTGACTGTGGCTTTCCTTGCATTAATGATTAGTTTAAGTAAAGTAACACATTTTAATCGGGTTAACATAATTTCAGGATTAAATACTGGCACTAGGCTGGTTTACACAATATGGGGCTGATTCTGAACTACGGCCGCCGCCGTGGTTATGGCGGCCGTATGCATAAGATCTGCGCATGCGCCTGGCAGATGTTGCCCGGCATAGTTAGGGAAACCCGTTCCTTAGGATCAGGCGCCCCTAACTGTTGCATAGTTATGGTTGAGGGGGCGTTTTTTGCAGTAACTACGCAACAGTTACGGAAGGAAGGCAGGAGAGGTAAGGTGATGAGGGCGGGATGGCAGGTTTGGGCAGTTATGCTCCTGTGGCCGGCGTGATTTCACACTGTTATGCCGGCTGAAGCTAGGGTATCCTTCAGCCGACGTAACAGTGTAATTACACCGGCCACAGGGGGAGTGTCGGGGGAGGGAGTGAATGCCATGCATTAGTACACACAGCGCATCAGCAGAAGTCTGGATCAGGCCCTATTTCACTGGAAACAATGGGGTAGATCCAGAGCTACGTATGCAAGAGAATTTGCACTAGCCATTAGTGAAAATAGTGCCCATTAGTACTTACTGCGCATGCATGTGGCAGATGTTATGCAACGTAACTCAGAGCGTATGGACCAGTCATGTATCTTAAGCGTAACTATGAAGGAAGGGGTGTGCCAGCCATACAACACCTGTAATTACGTTTCGGAGACGGGGTGAGGCATTTAAATCGTACAGTATGGGAGTGCTTAGGCTCGTAAGTACGCGCTACCTATACATACGTCAGTACTTACGCTGTGTAAAGTTAAGGTAGGGTTCGGGAAGCATAAAGCGCCAAAAGTACGTACATGCGAGGGGAGTGCCTAGGGGAGTGCATAGTAAATACGGTACGTAATGGAAACGTAGCTCTGGATAAGGCCCAATAACACTAATTATGTGGGGCTTCATGCAGACCTCGTTGCATTTTCAGTGCGGGGCTAAATTTACTAAGCTGCGGGTTTGGAAAAGTGGAGATGTTGCCCATAGCAACCAATAAGATTCCAGCTGACATTTTCTATTATGCAATAGTTAAATGAGATCTAGAATCTGATTGGTTGCTCTGGCCAACATTTCCACTCTTCGAAACCCGCAGCTTAGTAAATCTGGTCCATGGTGTCCAGAACCCTACCTTAAATTTTCTGCATGGATCTGCATCCATTTGAACTCAGATCTGTGTAGAAGTCTGCCGCCCACTCTTCTTAATCTGCATTCCTATCCCCACCACTCTTGCAGTAATTAGGCATGCAGATTGAGGAGTGATGCCCCGACAGATGGATCTCCCAGCATATAGAAATGAGTTCCATACGCCAGAAGATTTGTAGCATAACAGAAAATCGCCCAGCTTCAGCAAGCAATTTACGGTTGTTAGGTTTTTTTTTTTATTACATTTACCATACAGGAGTCTCAAATTTTCATTTTCCTAACTAAACTTTCATATCAGTAGAAGGACATATAGGATGCAGTCACCGAAATAGAGACAGCCGCAAGCTAATTTTTGTCTGTCTCTATTTCGAAAATAGCTCTAATTTAAAAATGTTATTAATGAATAAGAAAGTATGCTGATCATATACTTACCCGTTCATTAATTCGGAAACCACCATCTCAGGCCTGTCGCACCGCCGCAGACCTGCCGGTTTGGACAGTGGAGTATTATAAGGGAGTGGAGTCAGAGTCAGATTGGGATGAAGGGAGTCTTCGGGTTAGTCTGTGGGAAAGGGAGTGTTAGGGTCAGGCTGCTGGGAGGGGAGTCCTAGGGTTTGGCTGCTGGGAAGGGAGGCTTAGGATTAGGCTTTGGGAAAGGGAGTGCCAGGGTCAGGCTGCAGGGAGGGGAGTTCTAGGATTAGGCTGCGGGGAGGGGTGTATTAGGGTCAAGCTGTGGTTAAGGGAGGGTCAGGGTAATGAAAGGGGATGGTTAGGGCAAGGATTAGGGAGAGGGTTGGAAATAGAATCCTTACTTTACCTTTTGGAGCACCATGTTCCGTGTTCTCCTGGGATTGATTGCTATGCTTCTTCGAGGCAGAAGCAATCATTTTCCCAGCCAGTTTAAAACTGGCCAGGAAAGAACAGCCCTATCGAAATAGGGCCATTCTTAACAGGGACCCACATCCCTACGCACATTGCCAGTCAGAACTTGAGCCTAATACAAGCACCACCTTATGCCCCTTGTTTAAGGGTACTTGCTGAAATAGCTGTTGGGATAGTCAGATGCTGGATACATCGGATGTAGAGTACTTGATATACGTAATGCATTTGAGCTGATTTTGCCATTGAGAGACTTTATTGTAGACTCTCTTTTCGTACATTTGAGGATGAATATTTTTGGGGATTGTTACTACCCATCATCTGATATCTACTTGGTCTTTTTGACCATGGTGCTTATTTTCTATTAAACACAAGGGTGTGTTTATTACAGTTTAGAACATGTTAGTACACTTAGAGAATTTTTATCTCTCCCCCTCCCCCCTTTTTTTCCCCTTTTATGCATACCATTGCTAAAAACTGATTAGGAGTAGGATATCTATACGGAGATCACCAACATTTTATCACGTTAACTGGTCTAAAAGACTGAGCTTTATCTGGTGTGGACTCTGATTTAATATTATTCATGCCCTCTCTAGCTACCATTTTGTTTGTGTGGACTTAATGAATTAAATTTACTGTTGGTGTGCAACAGGGCACCCGCAATTTACTTGCGCAGGGCCCCCCACAAAGCTTAATCTGGTCTTGCCTAGCACAGTACATTTGAGGCGCAGTCAGGGTCTAAATATGGGTTCTGTCTGTTCTAGGCTAATAAAGATTCTAGTCCTAAGAAATACATTGTAGATATTTGCATTAAACATATATAAAAAAAAAAAATAATTCCCAACCATATTCTCAAGTTCTATGTTTTCTCAAATCTTTTACCATTATTTCCTCTATGCCCTCTCAACCTTGTCCCCCACATTCTGTCCAGCAGGTTAGCTCTACCCAGGGCCTCATCAGAAATTTTGGGGCCCGGGCCTCATTTGCCCGCTGTAGGGCTTGTTTACTACAATAAAAAGTTTTTTGATTATTTCACTTTTTATTAATAATCTTTAAAACAATCCAAAAACAATGACAATTTTTTAAATGTATTAACTGTTTAATTTATTGAGCATATAATTATCATTGATTGCTTACATATATGCTTCCTTTTTGTATTACTGAAACATACTTAGCACATTGACATTTAAAACAGCACACTTTAACTTGTTGATGGTGTGATCAGAAAACTACCGAACACAGCTTGGATGCATTATCTTAGACATAATATGAAAGCTGATTTCTCAGGAACTGCTAGGACTGAATCATATATTGCAGGATACAACAGTATTTTGTTGGTAGGTGGCTGTCAGCACATCTGATTAATGACCCCAGTGAAACATGTCCAGCCACATTAGAGTTCCATGTATCTACCATAGTCCACATGGACCCGGCTTTGTTCTAAGAGGAAATGGTGTCAGCAGCCACTGGCGTTTACCCATAAAAAGATAAAGATTTACTGTCATCAGAAGCAAGATTAAAGTGCACAATGCTGACATTGATTTTTACCAAAAATTCACATTTTGGGAAAACTCATTCCAGGGACGAGTGAGATATGATCAGCTTATTTGGAGAGGGATAATATGGAATCTTCTTTCGAATGAACTTTGAAAGAAGTAAATTGTAAATATTGATTTCTGAAATGAACTGTCAATCTCAGTTCGTAAGATTATTCCTATCATCGTGTTGCGACGATGAATTCAAAACTGCTGACAAAGTGGAGTGTATAGGATTTCTGTTGAGAGCAGTCAAGGGGCTTTACTCAGCAGAGCCTAGTAATAGTTGTTCAATTTTATCAGATAACAGCTGAGATCTCATCAGCACTGAAAAATGAAATGAACTGTGACTCTGAATCAGGATCTCTACTCTTATCCAAGACAAAAATCATCAAACGGCAGTCAAGAGTTTTATATTATTTCAGGTCACTTCATTATTGGTTAGAAAAGAAGCTGAATCGCTATGAACAGAGCTGATTTTCCTGTTTCACCTCCAGGTTAACCCTGAGGGGCAGCTTGATAGGCTACCAATATGTTAAGGGGTTATCCTATTACAAGCTAAAAGGTATATTGAAAGGTAACAAATCTCAAACACTTGTTATGTTGTCTCGATTTCTTTTTAGATATATTATATGTTGTTCTCAGAGTATTACCTGCAGTGGAATAAATAAAATGTACCTTTCTACAAAATGCTGAAATTCAGACACTAATTTATCTATTTCACTAAAAGAAAAACCCTGTGACTATGCTGTGAAAAGGTTATTGTTCATGTTAATGGCATGAAGAGCAAGAGACAGGAAAACTGCATACAGAGGTCTATCATGTTGACATTCACTTGTTAATTATAGCATCCCCTGATCTTTATAGACTTCCAGGTACAGTGTGTGTGTGTGTGCGTGCGTGCGTGTGTGTGTGTGTGCGTGCGTGCGTGTGTGTGTTTTGGTATACAGTGACAGGAAAATTGGAATAATGTTTGAGGTCAGGTATATTTGTCCAAGGCAAAACAGGAAGGACAATTAAGTTTTCAAAACCCCTTCAGTTTTGGTAAAATCTGGTAAAGAGTTCTTGGAGTTATAAAAGGAGAGGGAATATGGGCTCTTATCCTTTGGGCCCATTCAGGGTGTCCAGGGCCTCCAACCACCTGTAGTCAGGCTAATTGGTATGTGTTGTCAGGTTAGTACAGACTTGTCAGACTGAACATCATACTCTCACATTTTACTGAGAAAGGAACCACTAAGTCTCTCCTTAAATTCGAATTTACAAAAATATTGGGACTAACTTAGAATAGTTTGGTTGGTAGTGTGATACCCTCTTGATGCACAGTTTCACTCACCAATTATCCTGACTCTCAGTTTCTTAGTGGATCTGAAGGTGGCCATGTTTGATAGCTGATACGTGGAACTTGCAACTATTTTGGATGAGCTGTCATATATTTCCCAGAATTCACTGGAAGCCAAAGAAAAATAAAAGTCCTCAAATAATCATCAGGGAAGAACTGCTGACCTGCATGAAATGCATGCTGACAATAGGCAGTATGACAAGTGTCAGAGAAAGAAAAGAGAGCTACAAGCTACGAACTGAGGAAACCCAGAAAAGAGGACTCATTGGTGTCTTAAAGCTACAAGTCTCTATAAGGCCATTGTGATTCATGATTAAGATGGGAAGCTTTATTTACCTCAAGAAAAGTCTACAGTGCTGAGACGTAAAACCCCTGTTTATGTTTCATACTCACATACTTACACCTCATCTCAGTTGTGATCAGACCCTATTTTACATGGCATAGACAGAACAGAGAACAAGTAAGGACATCAATTAAAGCAAGTTAAATGTGTGCACACTTGACTTTAACTCTCAGAACTGCAACATTCATATCTTCAGGATAAAGTGAAAGAGATCAACAATTCTTATCCAAAATTCCCAAGATTGTAAGGGAAACCTAATGCAAACCTGTCAACATTTGAGAATTGGAAAAAGGGACAAAATTTTGTGGCCTGGTAGAGGGTGTGTGTTTTGTACTGGTCAGTGTGCATCTGGGGAAAATGAGTGTGTCATGCACCGCTCAGAGTGTCTGCCCCTTTTATTAAGTTATCCATCCATATGTCTGCGCCTTATTAATTGTCCAGCCATCCATATGTCTTCCCCTATTTATATGTCCAGCATCCATATGTTTGCCCCTGTTTATATGTCCATACTCCATATGTCTGCCCCTGTTTATATTTCCAGTCTCCATATGTCTGCCCCTATTTTTGTCCAGCCTTCATATATCTTCCCCTTATTATATGTCCAGCCTCCATATATCTGCCCCCTGTGTATATATCCAGCCTCCATATATCTGCCCCTGTTTCTATGTCCAGCTTCCATATATATGCCACTGTTTTTATTTCCAGACTCCATATGTTTGCCCCTGTTTATATGTCCATCCCCAATATGTCTGCCCCTGTTTATATTTCCAATTTCCATATATCTGCCCCCTGTTTATATGTCCCCCTTTATTATTTTTCCAGCCTCCATGTCTTCCCCTATATTATTTATCCAGCCTTCATGTCTCATGTTTATTTATTCTCTTACTTACCTTTGATGTCTTCTCCCTTCCTCTGTGGTGCTCCCACTTTCTGTCTCTCCCTCTCTCTATCTCTCCCAGTCACATGGTGCAGCAGTACTGGTAATATGGGAGCCCTGTAGGACCAAATCTGCATTCTTGAATGGCAGTGGCCATAAAGGTCTGGTCACTGCCATCCACAGTAACAGATTTGGTCCTACAGGGCTCCTGTTGGTGCCATATATTATCAGTACTGTTATGTAAAAAAAACCCTTCCACATATACAGCGGTACATGCTAAAAATAAAAAAAGTTGTTGTGACAAGTTGTAAAGCAGGCTGGACAGTCTCCCAAATGCGGGACTGTCCAGCTAAATTCGGGACAGTTGGAAGGTATGCTAATGTGCACATTAAAGCTTAAGATAACCTGGGTGGTATATGACTATTTACCTATAAGTTTTGTGCAACACTGCAACAAGAACTATGGCTTCCATGGAAATTCCATATGTAGCAATGGAGCCTAAATTAAGGAATAAACAATTCACATTATAACACACACAGTACTGTTTCTAGACAAATTCTTCTGGCCTCCATTTATGCCTCTATTGTATCTAGCCTCCATGTGTGACGGTATTGTGTCCAGCCTCCATTTGCACCCTTATTGTGTCAATCCTCCATTTGTGCCACTTCTGTGTCAAGCCTGCATTTCTGCCCCTTCTATTTTAATATTTACTTATCCTTGCTGTTTTCTCCCTCTTTCTCGTTCCTCCACAGGGTTCTGCTTGAATGATGCCAACCTACCAGCATCATTTACATTAACTGTGCTAGGTATATAGGGCTCTTAGGAGCCCTGTAGGACCAATTCTTTTTCCATTTGTGAAGTTAGCATTATTCAGTGGAACAGGTTTGGAACTACAGGAAATCATGCAGCCGGCGTCTATGTTAAGGCAGAGTGACCCAAATGGGGGCTGTCCTACTGGATGTCCCCCTTTAAATTACCTTTGGGCACGCTCCATGCAATTGCATGGCTTGCTCACCCCTAAAAATGCCCCTGCACACATAAAAGAGCAGGGGACTCTTTTTGCTCTCCAACGTACGGATATTGAATCTGTGCCCCGGAGGCTACTTTAACTATATCACACACATCATCTTGCATGCGGAATAGAGGATCGTACTTAAGGGCTAAACACATCTTTACTGTATGATTACAATGCCCAAGGCCACCCACCATGAGTATCTTGTATACGGGGGTAGCAGTATCCCCTTGGGGAAGTTGATTTCCATGCAGAACGCAGCATCAGCAGCTGTGTTTCCTTGTAGAAAAATAGGTACTACCAAGCTACTATGCTCAATTATTTAGGACCAGATTCAGACCTCTGTACATTTTCCATATGCACAGAGGTCTGGTAGACCTTACTGAAGAGGGGGGTTAACTCTTAAGCTTCCATAACCCTACATTAAGTGTCCTGTGCGTATCCAGCACAGCACGACTGTAAAATTGTTTTGTTGATGTTACCATTAGGCTTATCTACGCAAGAGATTTGCGTAATTAAGACTAACGTATGGGGTTCGGCATCCAACCCCTAATCCCTAAAGTTTCCATATGCTGAGATTTTTGTTTTAACCTTTGCTGAATAACATGTTGCTGGTTGTTGTCTACAATATCCCTAGTGTCCAACCCAAAAATCTGCTATCAGGCAGCAGTAACCATGCCAGGGGCTAAGACTGAGGCCTAGGCTTTATATCGCAAATATCACCACTGGACCACTGTCAGTCACCTTCCTGGAGGGCTACACAACAACAGCAAACAGATGTTTGAGGAGGACATTTTGAGAACAAGTCCTAACTGTGCAGTGGTCTGGCGGGTCCGCAACACTCTAACTATTCAACTGTCATTGTCATGTAACATCACATAGAGATGACACGCCATGAGCCTGCCTGTTTTGTCAGTACCAAGCCCCACAATTTCTGATGGCAGCCAAGGGCATACCATCATATATGTCTCTGGCTGTGTAGGCATCTATGCATTACCTATATAGTTTGCTGTCTGAAAATTCTTTTTATTAACAGCTTGTTTTTAAGACATGAATAAGTCATCTGGCCAATTACAAACTTGCCACTTACACATGCTTTCTATGTGAGTGGAAAACGTATGTAAATGGCCAGTGCACATGCCTACCTAAAACGCTTACTATAGGTATCTGAATCCTCAGGATCCAGGCTTCCATGCTGAAAGTCTTTCCGACAGCAGGTCTGGTACCACCCACTATGTGTACAACATGTATGTCTGGTGGAGGGGGGGAGGTATTGATATCGTACAACAATGGCTTGGTTAGGTCCTTACGTATGATCCTTATTAATGTACATGTCCCATTTTCTGTGGGGAATCCTGCTGTTGAAAATCCTGTACATGCGAGAAGAGTGGTCTCCCCTTGCAAGAACAGAACCTAGGATCACACGATAAGCCATCATAGGAACACTGATGCCAATGAAGACAGAGCTCTGACCATAGTGGTGGCAGATTTCCAGATGAAGTGCCCAAAGTCAGTTATGCCTATTAGATGCAGCAGATGTTGCTGCATCTAATAGCTTTGTGGCCGAGATGTACAGGGCAGTCTTGACAAACTTCAGCAAGCACGGCCCCTCCGGCAAAATGTCTCCTTACTTAGAAAAGAATTTGTAAAAACATTTGTACCTTTCTTTCCAAAGTATGTCAATACAGAATGACAAGAAGATTTTTTTTCCTGTTCAACAAAAATAGCATTTCTTAAAGAAAAGAAGAAATTGGTAATGGTTTGCTTGACAAGTTGTTATATATATACAATATGGTCTAGAAACAGTGTTTTTTTTTACCGTTTAGTGACTGATACACCGATGAAATGGAATATCTAGCCCCACTGGTTAATACATAAGACAGAATACAATCTATGTACTAGCGCTGGGTATGGTTCATAGAAAAAACAATCAAGAGAGATCAAGAGAGAAAATATCCACAAGACCTTTTTATGTTAATTAGTGCTGTAGATGAAAGACGGTATTAAAAGTATCAAAGTTCCAATATTATGGTCAAATAGTAGTCATAATCTCAGTTGTGCTGAAGGTTATATAATATACAAAATTATTTTTATGCAGAAATTCTTCTTTTTTTGTATTGTTTAGCACAGCAACAATCGTTATTGATTATATTTACATCCCTTAGTATCTGTGTGATGTGAAAATATGTGTTCCCTAGAAAGTTTCTGTGTGGAATTGAATGTAATAGTGAATATATTGGACCCCGTGTTGAGCTCATATTTGCTTGCCTTTGGACTGGATCCAAGCCTTCCAAAAGTAGTTGTTTTCCATGTTGTTGGATCTAAAAATATAAAATTTTGCAATCGCCACAAATGTGCAAATCTAGAACACAATACACCCCTATATGGACTTGTGTTTGCAAGTGGGAGGTATTTTGTATTACAGTCTACAGTATAGTGGATGTTTCATAGTGCCTATAGGGCCAGACTTGTGATTCTTTACCATTGCAAGTAAATTGACCAGAATATTTAGTAGAACCCTGCGAAATGATAAAAGCCCATGCAGGTGCATGCATAGTAGCATGGATACCACAGGGATCTGCTATCAGATCCCCAATCACATTGTATTAATAGTTCTAAACAATTCTTAGGATCTGGTCCTTTGTTCTTAAAAAGAAGTAAATGCATAAACTACATTTGCAAACCTCAGTTTTATACCCACTTTTTGTACCTGCACGTGCATTATCTTGGATTGAGATAATAAAGGCCTAAATCTAAATTAGTGTTGCAAATAAAATAAAATAAACCATTTATAATTATGGATTCATTAACACAAATGAACAAAACTTATATGCATTTCTACTCCCTCCCCCTCACAAAACATGGTGATATATGAAACAAACATACAGACTGCATCTGTTTTACAAAGAGATACATGAATGGATTCAATCTACATTTTTAAGTACTTAAATGTATCATAACATTGGAACAGACTGGATGACTGCTTAAGAACATGAAAATGCATGGTTAAATGTTTTATTGTCTTCTAAGTCATTTTCCAATTTCTAATTATCCTTCCAGTATCTTGCAAACCCTATAAATTTCATTATGCATTTAAATGTATTACCAACCTTCCAATTTCCAATTATTTCACTAAATAGCAGTTGTGTTTCCAATCACTGAGAAACTTTATAACCACACACTTGCATATTCTTAAGAATGAAAAAATTACTGCACTTGTATACTTACTATACAAACTGTCCTGTATACAAGGTTATTAAGACAAATATCTTAAATAAGACATAACTGACAGGTTGATTTAAAGTTGTGAAATGACATATTTGATTGTAGCCTGTATTATCCCAAGATAAACAAATTTAACTGATGAGGCTTGCATCTTATCTGCATGTATTAGGACTTCTCTTCTTTCAAATACAGTACCTAAAATGATATAGCTTGGGGCAGAAGGAGGCTGGCAATACATTAGGAACATTAAATTGAATGAATGGTCACCTAGGCTTTATGGTAGTGATCAAGGCCAAATTCCCTCCGATCAAATATGCGGGATCAGAACCACCAAAAGGAATTTTTGGCCCCTGTACAGCAACTTCATGTGGTAACACATAGTTGATACCTTCTTGGGGGTATTGCAACAAGTGAAAAGTGTGTGTGTGTGTGCCATTCCCATCCCACAACCTAACCTTAACACTAACCTTTTGCAGCCTAACCCTAACTCGAACTGGTACCTTGTCGAAACAGCGCCGCACAAAGGCAATCAACAATACAATAATTAACAGACGCTACACATTTGCAAAAATAAGGAATATAAAAAAGTGCAATGAAGAAACAGAAGTAGAAAATAATAGCATAACAAAATGTATGGAAAATAAAAAAGCAGCATGTGTGTAGGAGAAGATAATTAAAGGGAGAGATATACAGTAAAGAGAATAGGTGAAAGTTAATGAGGACAAGGTAGTGGGATGATGACAGGTGGAAATCAGAGACCTATTCATAAGAGTAAACATGCTAAGTGGAAAGGGATAAACAAACAGGAGACACAGGGATAGAGATGGGGAGGGTAGATAACTATGTTTCAATGTTTCTAGATAAGCTTAGGTGGGGGAAGGGTAAGGCTAACCTGAAGATGTGGGTTTTGACGGAGCCTTTGATGGATTGGAGAGTGTTGGATTGCCTGATTGACTGTGGTAGGTTTTTCCAACAGTGCATTCTGTGAGAAGTAGTTATCTGAAGTTGAGGCTGCGGTCACCAGCAGAGCAAAGGGGTCGGGAGGAAGTGTGGATGGGAATAAGAGAGGAGAGGTCGGGAGCAGTGGAGGAGGCAGAGCTTTATAAGTTGTGGTGAGGAGCTTGAAGAGCATTCTGAAAGGGACAGGAAGCCAGTGTAGAGATAGACAGAGAGGGGAGGTGGAGGCAGAGTGGTGAGAGAGGAAGATGCATCTGGCTGCGGCATGGTTTGTATAGCAGCGGGACGGACCAAAGAGAGGCCAGAGAGGAAAATGTTGCAGTAATCGACATGACAGATGAGAGAGTAAATGAGCATTTTAGTGCCATCTGTTTAAGAAGGGTTTGATGTGAGTTATGTTGCAGAGGATAATGAGAAGGCATGGCATTGGGGGTGAAGAAAAGTGAGGAGTCAAGGTTGACACCCAGGCAGTGGGTTTGGGTGGAGGATGAGATGGTGGAGTTGCCAATAGTAATAGAGATAGTAGGGGTAGACAGGATATGTGAAGGAGGGAAGACTATGATTTCAGTTTTGTCCATGTTAAGCTTGAGAAAGCACTGTGGCATCCATGAGGAGATGGCTGAGAGGAGAAAGAAAGAGAGAGATCTGGGGAGGAGAGACAGATTTGAGTGTCATTGGCACACAGGTGGTAGTGAAAGCCACAGGAGCTGAGAGGAGTGTAGAGCAAGAAGAAAAGGAAATCAAGAGCTGAGTCCTGAGGAAGAGAAAGAGGAGAGGTAGGGGAGGAGGAGCTAGGGTTTGAGACAGAGAAGGAGCGGTTTGACAGATAGGAGAAGAACCAGGGGTGGACAGTACCAGAGAGGCCGAGTGAAGGGAGTGGAGCATGAGAGGGTGATTAACAGTGTCAAAGTCTGCCAATAGATCCAGGAGGATGAAAAGTGAGCAGTGGCCCTTAGATTTGGCAGGGAGGAGATGAGAGGGTGGAGATGGAGGGAGAGGAGAGGTGATGGTAGAAGTGTTGGAGCTCCTGATAGAGTCAAAGTCAGAGGCAAAAATGGAGTGAGGTAGGTGAGGAGGAGGGAGAAAAGATAGTTGAAGGTGGCAAAGAGGCAGTGGAGGTTAGACAATTGAAAGAGGATGAGGGACTTGAAGAAGGATTGCTTGGCAAGGGCAGAGCCGAAAGAGGAGAGGATTAAAGTCTGCAAAGGAACTGGACTTCCCCCAGAGGCGCTCCGCAGTATGTTAGCATAATTTTAGGAACCAATTGAATGGGGAGTGCCAGGGTTGGGAGTTGATGTGGCAAAGGGAGACAGAGGAGGCAGGCAGTGTCAAGGGCAGAGGAGAAGGCGTCGTTATAGAAAGAGGTGGCTAGGTTAGGATATGGCATTGTACAAATAGTTGCGAGGAGAGGCTCAAGGTAAGAAGTGATTGTGGCAATGTCAAGGGAGTTGAGCTTCAGTCATTAAAGAATACGTTATGGGGTGACAGGGAAAGA
>WWET01002093.1:46728-71976 GCA_011038615.1 Limnodynastes dumerilii
AGAGAGGGGAGAAAGAAATGTAAAAGAATATAAGTGATGATCAGAGGGGGGGAGGGAGAGATGTTGAAATCGGGCATGGAGCATGAGTGGAAGAAAACAGGTCAAGGAAGTGGCCCAAGTTGTTGGTAGGTGCGGAAGTCTACTATGATAGGTCAAGGGAGATGGATAGAATATTGGTAGTGCTGAGCTCGGAGGGGATGTCAAAGGGAATGTTAAAGTCACCAAGGATGAGTGATGGGAGGAGATACGACAAAGTGGGGGAGCCAGGGTGCAAAGTTATGAATTAATTTGGAGGTGGGGCCAGGGCAGCAGTAGACAACAGCAACGTGGAGATGGATGGGGTGGTAGAGGTGTATATAGTGGACCTCATAGAATGAAAAGGATATAGATGGCTCCAGGGGTATGACACTGAAGGTGCAAGAAGGGGAGAGAAGGATGCCCACACCACTGCCAGGGCATTCGGCAGGCCTAGGGGTATGGAAGAAGGAGAGGCCGCGATTGGAGAGGGCAGCAGGGGAAGCAGTATCAGAGGAGAAAATTCAGGTTTCAGTAATGGTGAGAAGAGTTGGAGATGAAGAGGTCATGGATGACAGGGAGCTTGTTGCAAATCTGGCATTCCACAGGGTGCAGGAGCATGGGAGAGAATGAAGAGGGGTGATGTGGATGATATTGGAGGTTGCATAAGCGAGGTGAGGCACAATGGAGGAGTGTGGACAGAGACATGGGGTGAGGATAGTGATGGGGAATGAAGGGAAGAGGGGACTGATGTAGGAGTGGAAGAGGTTATGGGCTGAGTAGGAAGGGTGGAGAGGGAGAAGGTGGGGGAGAGGAGGGGGCAGAGGGATGGAGAGACCAGGGCCATAAGGGTAGGAAAGAGGCAAGCAAAAGTGATATAGGCAAGTGTAGTAGCTGGAAAGAGGTTTTTGACACAGAAATTAAGTAGTGCAAGGTTATTAGAAGTCCAAAGCAGTAACTAGAGCAGCAACAGAGTTGTTGTATATTGCAATGTATTGAGAAGTGTCCTGGAAAAGCAGTTTTTTCAGGGGACAGTCACATACTTCAATGTTTGCGGAAAAAGAAATCCTTAGAATCTGTGATGGGTGATGTGTTGTTTCCCTCTGTTTTCCTCCTGTTAAACTTATGGCTCCAACTACAGGTTTACTGATTAGACCTTTTTAAAAAAATGGCGAAATCAGAGGTGCATGTTTCTAAAGAAATATGCACCTCTGATTAGTACTATCACAACCCTGATCTCACCTGAGGATTTTGTGACTTATATTGGACTCAAAAGGTTAATCACAACAGCCACCTGGGGCCAGATTTACTAAGATGGAGGTTTGTAAGAGTGGAGATGTTTCCCACAGTAACCAATCAGATTTAAACTGACATTCTCTATTATGTAAAAAGAAAGTGAGAGCTAGAAGCTGATTGGTTACTATGGGCAACATCTCCACTTTTCCAAACCCGCAGCTTAGTAAATCTGGCCCCTGGACTGTTCTACAATGACTAACCCCACCCCAAATGTGAATTATTACTAATAAACTGCCACCACCAAGACTATTCATAGGAGGTTTTAGGTTCTCCTTTATCCAAATCAAACACAGTTATGCTTTTATCAGAATTATCATCAACTCAGAATGACCTCTTCTGTTACCATTCAGTAGCATTTAATATCCAAGCTGGTCTGACACGTGAATCCATAAGAACACAGAGACATGACCTTATTAATTGATATTTAATATGATAATAATCACAAGGCTTAGGTACAAAAGAATAATGAATGGACATACAACATGCAAAACAATTTCTTATAAATTAAAAGGGGAAAACTCTGAAAGAATTACGCAAAACCTTCCCTGCCTGGGATTCAGCAGATTACTTGGAAATATTGAACACTTCCTTCCTTTCAAGAAGATCCCATGAAGGCAGACAGCCCCCACCTTTGTGTCGGTATGCAGTCCCCGGTTAGAAAATCTCTATTTCGAAAGTTTCTATTTCGATCACTAAATTGTGAATTTTCGCTATTCCGAATGTTCGCTATTTCGAATTTTCTCTATTTCTACCGATCCCTATTTTGAATGTAATACGTTACGAAACATGCACATTTTGAATATATTTCTATTTCAAATTTTGCATTTTCGAATGTTCTATATTGCGAATATTCTCTATTTCTATAGATTCACTTTCATAAAACTCCCAATTTAGAATATATAGTTATTTATTTATTATTTTGATATTTTGATATTTTATCAAATGCATTGTTATTTATATTAATATATCACCTGATTTGGAAGTAAATACACTCAAATTAAAGGTGAAATTACATTAAAGAAAATTAAATTAAATTAATTGAAATAAAATAAAATGAAATTAAAGCTGAAAGCAAAAAGCTCTAATTAAAGCTGAAAGCACTCCCTCCCTCCCTTCATATGGAAGTATAGTCAATCCTTGTCAACAATCAAAAGTTAACGCATTGCGTCTGCCGTTTGCGAAAATCGCATTGCGGCTGCTTCGTTATGCGAACGTTTTGCAAACAGATTTTTCTCAAAAAAAAAGCATTCTAGAAAATTTTCGAAAATCAGATTTTCGAAATTGAAGCTTTTCTAGTTTGCTCTGTATCGAAATGTACACTATTCTAAATTAAGTTGTATTCGAAATATAGACTTACAAATTAGAATGGTTATAATTTCAGACTAGTATAAATAGAAACATGTAGGTCTATGCATTTTTCGAATTTTAGCATTTCGGCGAAAATTCGCAATAGAAATTTTGAAATCCGAATATTTTAAAATTCGGATTTTCTATGCGCGGTACCACACCCGAAGAGTCTGCATCTTAGGTGTGAATACGGACCTTAATTATTTAGTTAAGTGGTGACTGTTTGCATATGTGAAGTTGAAGCTACTGATGTTGAACCCTCTGAGATTTAATAGGGGCAAATAAAATTGGAATATCACTATGTGATATCCCAACAACTGATTTAACTCATAGCTGAAACAAACTATCACCCCTCCATCATACCCAGTAAGCATTCTTGAAATCTTCATATACCCTTTTTATTCTTTTTGTATCCTTTTATTCCTAACCATCCCCCTCCTACAGCCTAACCTTAAACCTCCTCTAAACCTAACCCTATCCTTAAGTCTCTCATTTCCATAGCCTAACCCTAAACCTCCCTTAACCCTAACCATTCCCATCCCACAACCTAACCTTAACACTAACCTTTTGCAGCCTAACCCTAACTCGAACTGGTACCTTGTCGAAACAGCGCCGCACAAAGGCAATCAACAATACAATAATTAACAGACGCTACACATTTGCAAAAATAAGGAATATAAAAAAGTGCAATGAAGAAACAGAAGTAGAAAATAATAGCATAACAAAATGTATGGAAAATAAAAAAGCAGCATGTGTGTAGGAGAAGATAATTAAAGGGAGAGATATACAGTAAAGAGAATAGGTGAAAGTTAATGAGGACAAGGTAGTGGGATGATGACAGGTGGAAATCAGAGACCTATTCATAAGAGTAAACATGCTAAGTGGAAAGGGATAAACAAACAGGAGACACAGGGATAGAGATGGGGAGGGTAGATAACTATGTTTCAATGTTTCTAGATAAGCTTAGGTGGGGGAAGGGTAAGGCTAACCTGAAGATGTGGGTTTTGACGGAGCCTTTGATGGATTGGAGAGTGTTGGATTGCCTGATTGACTGTGGTAGGTTTTTCCAACAGTGCATTCTGTGAGAAGTAGTTATCTGAAGTTGAGGCTGCGGTCACCAGCAGAGCAAAGGGGTCGGGAGGAAGTGTGGATGGGAATAAGAGAGGAGAGGTCGGGAGCAGTGGAGGAGGCAGAGCTTTATAAGTTGTGGTGAGGAGCTTGAAGAGCATTCTGAAAGGGACAGGAAGCCAGTGTAGAGATAGACAGAGAGGGGAGGTGGAGGCAGAGTGGTGAGAGAGGAAGATGCATCTGGCTGCGGCATGGTTTGTATAGCAGCGGGACGGACCAAAGAGAGGCCAGAGAGGAAAATGTTGCAGTAATCGACATGACAGATGAGAGAGTAAATGAGCATTTTAGTGCCATCTGTTTAAGAAGGGTTTGATGTGAGTTATGTTGCAGAGGATAATGAGAAGGCATGGCATTGGGGGTGAAGAAAAGTGAGGAGTCAAGGTTGACACCCAGGCAGTGGGTTTGGGTGGAGGATGAGATGGTGGAGTTGCCAATAGTAATAGAGATAGTAGGGGTAGACAGGATATGTGAAGGAGGGAAGACTATGATTTCAGTTTTGTCCATGTTAAGCTTGAGAAAGCACTGGGGCATCCATAACGAGATGGCCGAGAGGAGAAAGAGAGAGAGATCTGGGGAGGAGAGATAGATTTGAGTGTCATTGGCACACAGGTGGTAGTGAAAGCCACAGGAGCTGAGAGGAGTGTAGAGCAAGAAGAAAAGGAAATCAAGAGCTGAGTCCTGAGGAAGAGAAAGAGGAGAGGTAGGGGAGGAGGAGCTAGGGTTTGAGACAGAGAAGGAGCGGTTTGACAGATAGGAGAAGAACCAGGGGTGGACAGTACCAGAGAGGCCGAGTGAAGGGAGTGGAGCATGAGAGGGTGATTAACAGTGTCAAAGTCTGCCAATAGATCCAGGAGGATGAGAAGTGAGCAGTGGCCCTTAGATTTGGCAGAGAGCAGATGAGAGGGTGGAGATGGAGGGAGAGGAGAGGTGATGGTAGAAGTGTTGGAGCTGCTGATAGAGTCAAAGTCAGAGGCTAAAAATGGAGAGAGGAAGGTGAGGGGGAGGGAGAAAAGAGAGTTGAAGGTGGCAAAGAGGCAGTGGAGGTTAGACGATTAAAAGAGGATGAGGGACTTGAAGAAGGATTGCTTGGCAAGGGCAGAGCTGAAAGAGGAGAGGGTTAAAGCCTGCGAAGAATCTGGACTTCCCCCAGAGGTGCTCCGCAGTATGTTAGCATAATTTTAGGAACCAAGTGAATGGGGAGTGCCAGGGTTGGGAGTTGATGTGGCAAAGGGAGACAGAGGAGGGAAGGCAGGCAGTGTCAAGGGCAGAGGAGAAGGCGTTGTTATAGAAAGAGGTGGCTAGGTTAGGATATGGCATTGTAGAAATAGTTGCAAGGAGGGGATCAAGGTAAGAAGTGATTGTGACAATGTCAAGGGAGTTGAGCTTCAGTCAAAAAAGAATACATTATGAGGTGACAGGGGAGAAAGAAATGTAAAAGAATATAAGTGATGATCAGAGGGGGGGAGGGAGAGATGGTGAAATCGGGCATGGAGCATGAGTGGAAGAAAACAGGTCAAGGAAGTGGCCCAAGTTGTTAGTAGGTGTGGAAGTCTACTATGATAGGTCAAGGGAGATAGATAGAATATTGGTAGTGCTGAGGTCGGAGGGGTTGTCAAAGGGGATGTTAAAGTCACCAAGGATGAGTGATGGGAGGAGATACGACAAAGTGGGGGAGCCAGGGTGCAAAGTTATGAATTAATTTGGAGGTGGGGCCAGGGGTACAGTAGACAACAGCAACGTGGAGATGGATGGGGTGGTAGAGGTGGATGTAGTGGACCTCATAGAAGGAAAAGGATATAGATGGCTCCAGGGGTATGACACTGAAGGTGCAGGAAGGGGAGAGAAGGATGCCCACACCACTGCCAGGGCATTCGCCAGGCCTAGGGGTATGGAAGAAGGAGAGGCCGCGATTGGAGAGGGCAGCAGGGGAAGCAGTATCAGAGGAGAAAATTCAGGTTTCAGTAATGGTGAGAAGAGTTGGAGATGAAGAGGTCATGGATGACAGGGAGCTTGTTGCAAATGGATCTGGCATTCCAGAGAGCGCAAGAGAATGGGAGAGAGGGAACAGGAATTATGTGGATTAGATTGGAGGGTTTGGAGAAGTGAGGTGAAGCACGGCAGAGGGGGGTTGTAGTAGACGGGGAGTAAGGGTGGGTATGGGAAGGAAAGGGGAGCCTGATGGAGGAGTGGGAGAAAGTATGGGGTGGGGAGGTAGAAGGTGTGAGAGGAGGGAGGAAGATGGAGAGACAAGGGCCATGACAATATGAAGGAGGCAGAAAGAAATGATAAAGTCAAGAATAACTGGAGAGAGCTTCTTAAGAAATAAAACGTGTGCAAAAATAAGAGCCGCACTGAGGCAGTAATTTGTGCAAAAGGGGCCCAAACCAAGTACCGAGCACATATGCATGATTATACTTTTCAGAGGGCTGACATTTCTGTATTTAAAAACCTTTTTTTATTATTTCATGTAATATAAAAATTTTGTGAAATTTTGCTTTTGGGGTTCTCATAAACCGTAAGCCATAATCATCAACATTATTACAAATAAATGCTTGAAATATCTCACTTTGCATGTAATAAGTATATATAATATATTAGTTTCACCTTTTAAGTTGAATTTACTGAAATAAATGAACTTTTGAACGATATTCTAATTTTTCGAGTTTCACCCGTATTATGCCATCAGACCCACTTGGCCAAGTCTTGCTGCCAGATCTGTACGCTGTGTGGAACTTTAAATAAAGATTGCTTTATGCACACTGCACCATAGAGGTCTCTATTTCAGAAGCTGTTTGTCACGACCCTGACCTCACCTGAGGCTTTCGTGACTTATCTTGGACTCAAGAGGTTAATCACAACAGCCACCTGGGGCCAGATTTACTAAGATGGAGGTTTGTAAGAGTGGAGATGTTTCCCACAACAACCAATCAGATTTAAACTGACATTCTCTATTATGTAAAAAGAAAGTGAGAGCTAGCAGCTGAATGGTTACTATAGGCAACATCTCCACTTTTCCAAACCCGCAGCTTAGTAAATCTGGACCCTGGACTGTTCTACAATGACTAATGCCCCTTCTCCCACCCCAAATATGAATTATTACTAATAAACTGCCACCACCAAGACTATTCATAGGAGGTTTTAGGTTCTCCTTTATCCAAATCAAACACAGTTATGCTTTTAACATAATTATCATCAACTCAGAATGACCTCTTCTGTTACCATTCAGTAGCGTTTAATAACCGAGCTGGTCTGACACGTGAATCCGTAAGAACACAGAGACATGACCTTATTAATTGATATTTAATATAATAATAATCACAAGGCTTAGGTACAAAAGAATAATAAATGGACATACAACATGCAAAACAGTTTCTTATAAAATAAAAGGGGAAAACTCTGAAAGAATTATACAAAACCTTCCCTGCCTGGGATTCAGCAGATTACTTGGGAATATGGAACACTTCCTTCCTTTCAAGAAGATCCCATGAAGGCAGACAGCCCCCACCTTTGTGACAGTTTGGGGTCTGGAGAGACTCTTCTTCAGAGATCTGACTTTTATGACCCCCCCAAAATTCTGATCCATTTACGACAGGGCCATAACCTGACAAGACATAACTTGTTCTACCCCACTACCTTCAGCTAGGGCTATAAAACAAAACCAGATCTGGGCCAACTGTAGGTCACTCTATATTCTGATATTTAATTTGTACACATGATATTTGATTATATCCTGACAAGTACGTTTTAGCGGATCCTTTAAAACAATGAATCTGGGCCTTTACATTTATTCACTAAGGCAGTTATCCTAATAAATAGGAATACAAGTATGTGTAAATCCTGATTGATAACAAGCTTCAGTATCCTCCTCCCACTGCAAAGTGCAATAAACACTCAAACCCTAATATGTCAGACCACAATTATCAATCACAATCTCTAACAAATAGATTTAAAAGCCCTGAAATGATAATAGTATTTACCTAAATATTAAGCCTCAGTTTGCAGCAAAGTAATATTGCACAGTCCTTAAAGAGGTGATAGTATTCATGTAGTGTAGACTTAGTTGTAGTAATGCAAAACTGCAACTGTTGAAATATGTGAGTGCCATATTATCTAACTTGATAACATGAAAATTAATTTGAATATTCTAATTTTACCTAATATAGCATAATAGAAATATGTGCTTACCCTCATGTTGGACTACACATAATGTAGGATTTTAAATATAAGGCTTTTTCTTCTGTATCTAATTTAGCATACCCTCCAACATTTCAAGGCTAAAAAAGGTTAAATTGAATAAAAAAGGAGGCGTGTCTTTACCACCAAGGGGTGTGTCAACTAAAGGAGATGTGTCTTATCCCACCCATGGGGCATGTCTTTCCCTGTCACTAACCCCAAGCCCCCCCAGTATCCCACATCATGTCTCCAACCTAGAGGTGACGCTTGGTTTTGTGGGACCCTAGGCAAAAAATTAGAAGGGGCCCCATCAAATAAGCTCCCAATCTCTGCCTCTGTCTCTGCTGTCAGCCTTCCAAGACCTATGCCATCTCCGGGGCTGGGTTCAGCATTACCGTGGCAACCAGACACCCGCTCTTACTTCCCTCTTACAGTGTCCTGACTCCCTGCTATAGTCTACGACCAGGTAAGAGGTTATTTGTGCCATCCAGGCAGGGACCTATGGGGCCCCCTGACCTGTGGGGCCCTAGGCGGCCACCTATGTGGCCTATGCCTTGGGACGCCTCTGCTCCAGCCCCCCAGTATCCACATTATGTGTCTCTAACCCCCCAGTATCCACCATTGTGTCTCCAGGACTCTAGTATCCACCATCATGTCTCCAGCCCCCCAGTATTGACAATCATGTTTCCAGCTCCCCATTATCCCCCATCATGTCACCAACCCCTCCCCAGTATCCCCATCATGTATGCAGCAGAGTATCCCCCATCATGTCACCAGCCCCTCCATAGTATCCTCATCATGTCTCCAGACCCCCAGTATCCACCATGTCTCAAGCCCCCCAGTATCCACAATCATGTCACTTGACCCTCAGTATCCCCAACATCTCTCCAGCCTCCCTATATTATTTTAAAAAAAATAATAGAAAGCAAAGAAAAAAATTGCTGTTTTGTAGCGAGTACTTACCTACCACGTGCGCTTGCATTGTAGGACTCCTCAGTCTTTAACTGAACTGGAGCTGACGTCAGCATCAGTGCATAGACAGACCACAGAGGGTCCTAGTGCCTGGCACTTTTTTTCTGTTTAGACCACAAAAGTCTCTAATGCCGGTACAGACTGTTAAAAAACAGTACTGTACCGGCCAAATCGGTATAGTTGTAGGGTATGCATTAGTTTCTATCAACCACATTCATTCAGTATGTTGGGCTTGATCCAGTATGATATCAATGACCATATAAAGATATGTCTCTCTCTGCTTAATATCATGCTTCATATACCTAGAAAAAAATGTTTGCAAATGCAGGGATTGAAGCTGGAACACAACTCTCTGCTAAGAATGCCTGCATTTGAAGGGTGCAGGAAGAGTAGATTTATTAGTTCAATTCAAAGCCGAGCATTAGCTTTACTACACAATATTTTCGGTCTCACATTTTCACCAGCTGCAAGATGCGTAAGTCCATGTACTTGACCTGCACTAAATGGGATGTAGATGCGACAACTCCATTTTCGACATTGATAATGCCGACAGCTTACTTGTGACTGTATCAGTGCCAAAGGCTTTTAAATAAAGAATACTTTAGAACGGGTATGAGTATGTCAAATGTTTTTATTTTAACAAAGTACCCACCGGTTCCTGGTCAGAGTTAGGCGGTGAAGAAAGGAGGGTTAAAGTTAGGCTGCAGGACATTGATGGTTATGGTTAGGCTACAGAGACAAGAGGATTAGGGTTAGTCTGCGGATGGGGGAATGTTAAGGATAGGCTGTGGGATGAAGATGGTTAGAGTTAGAGAAGGATTAAGGTTAGGCTGCAGAGATGAGAGAGAATTAAGATTAAATTGCAGGTAGGGATTGGTTAGGTTTAGGATGAAGTTATCTTACCTTTCACCTTTGCGAACTTAGTAGAGATAGCAGTTGCGGCCACGGGAGCAATGCTGTTTTGGAAACTGGTGAAAAATAAAGTCAGTCAGTGCTTCATTGGCGCAAAGTTATCCGTCGAAAGACAGGTCATCAGGGCGAGGAACTACACCTGCACTAAACACCCCTCCTTTCCTTTCTCATTTTTCTAGACCTAAGAAATCAGGTGGTAGGCTCCGCAGATGGAATAAAAAAAATTATTTTTAATGTTCTTGTCATTTAATATTAAACGTATATGTCATTTTCATTTGGTGCCAGGCAAAGGTTATATATTTTTATAACTAGGAGTAAAAGGAATATGTTGCAAAAGAAGATCTGAGGTTTTGTATTGTTCAAATGCAGAAACTTTACCAACCTTACAATATGCTTACATTAAACTCCATATATCTTCTTATGATTTATTATTAACTATCAGATAGTAAATGGTGCATACATACTTGTGCAACAAAGCGGTAACACAAACAAAATGGTCTATACGTCAAAAGAAAAACGTGCTTCCAATATCCTAAAAAATATAAAGTGATAAGTTGGAAATGTCAGGTAATTGGCAGGCAAATGGAAAGTTACACTACGTCCTCAGTGAAGAAAATTAACCAGCAGCTGCTAGCAAAGCTCCAAGGTCATCTGAATGTCAGAATCAACTAAGGGCCAATCATTCAGAAGGATACTCTGCTGATATTTGCCCTCACTGGTCATTTTCAGATCTCCCAGGTACTGCCCTACAACTACTGCCAACATGTGTTCATTTCTAAAAATTGCACAGATTGTGATTTATTACCCATCACAATACAAAAAATCCATTGTGAATTAAATCACCTCTTTCTTTAAATAGCTATTCTGCAATACGTATCATATCATCATAAGTGACATTGAAGTTATAATCTACAGTACTCTGCTTTAGACACTGATAAGACTCCACCAAGGGACGATCAATACTTACTATTCATTTTTGAAATTATCTTCACATTGATCCCTGAACAAGCGCCAGAAACACAGAGGCACAGTGGCTTTAATACTATAATTATATAAAGGTTTACAGGCACATCCTCCCAGCCAATAAAAGATGTCAGCTGGCAGAGACAGTTACAATCCCATAATCCATCAAAATGCTCTTCTCTGACCTATGTGCTTCTGGGCTTTTGGTAGACCTCGATAAACATGCGTACAGAGAAAAGAATAACAACAAATGCTAGTCAAAATAAAGCATGAGATTCATATTACAGATTACGGAAACATGTCCCCTGTACTTTGCCAGCTTTATCACAGCACTGAGGACAACGTTTTCATGTTACAAACTCAAGGGAACGGTCTGCAAGAAAAAAGCGACCAATTTTGCATTAAACAGCAGTATGACTTTGAACTGAATAATAAGCGTCTGAATCTCACAGGAGCAGAGTCAGTAGATGTAAGTTAACATCTGGGACAGCAATGCAAACAAAGCATCTAGAACACTTGTAGTAAAAATAAATGATGTGTGTCATTCTCCTTTATGGTTTTGAATTATGATATGAATGAGAAAATTGCACATACACATAACATAAAAATACACACTTTTGTTGTGAATGATTTAAAAGGGTTCACAGTGTGAAACATACCACTGCAGCATTCAACTCACATGACCTGCCACTCGGGACGAGATGAATGCTGTTTTGCCATTTGTATTGTCTGGCATCTATTAGACGTAGATCAAAAACTATAATAATTATGGTCCGGATTCACAGTTACGTAGTTTTCGTCTTACGTACGTTGTTTAAAGAATCAAGCTACTATGCTTGCGTGGTAGCTTATTTATACGATCTACGTACCATTTATGTATGTAGATTGCATAAGCGCTTTTTCAATCTATGTACAGAAATGGTACGTACACATGCGTAGTAGCTTAATTCTTAAAACAACGTACATAAGACAAAAACTATGTAACTATGAATCCGGATCCCATATCAGGTAAGTAAATTACAGAAATTTAGCATTCCTACTCTGAAGACTGCATTATTTTATTTTTTTTGCATTATAAATGCTAATTCAAATATACCACTCATAAAATTAGCAGACCATATAGTGTCTGTCATACCTGATGCCTTTGGTCACCTGATTTGACATTTTTCCAGCACTTTTTACGCAATACTATATAAAAATATTCCTGTGTGACTAAATTTACAAATGTTTAATTTACGCAGAATATTCAGAAGACATGTCATAGCATCGTATGAAAAGACCAACTCCAGACTTATCCAATATTGATGTTTTCTATTTATAAGGATCAGAAAACATACATGTTTTGTGAGTGTGCCAGTGCTAAACTTCCAGGATGAATCTGGATCTAGAATTCCACACTGTGTTTATATCAATGGCATTTCCAACAGCGAGAAGAGGCAATTTCAATTACTAATGGGAGAAGAAGTAATCAATAATTGCTTATTATTTTGATATAAGTTGCATAAACAAAAGTTGTAAGACCACTTATCAATAATCACAACCCCTTTGGTTGCAAGATGATATAACAAATAAAACAATAAGTGATTGTTTCCTTATTCTACCTACTGTTAACTGGATGGGCTTAGTGTAACCCCCCTTCTATGCTACTATCATGAGTTTTCTTCTTTCCATCTTATGACAAGCATCGAAATTCACTCCCTAATAATATCCTCAACACCCTTATCCTACCCTATGGACCCCATTTCCCTCACACCTTCTCAAACACCTCTCTCCCACTGCCTGCGCCCATCTAGCCCACCTTTTCAACCATTCCCTCTCATCTGGTATCCCTTATTAAGCATGCCCTTGTCTCCCATGCTAAAAAAAAACTCACTTGGACCCTACATCCCCTTCCAGCTACCGACCTATAACCCTTCTCCCCTTCACCTCCAAACTCCTTGAGTGCTTAGTCTACCAATGTCTGGACCTCCTCCAATCTGGTTTATGACCCCTACATTCAACTGAGACTTCCCTTACTGAAGTTACCAATGATCTGTTATCTGCCAAATCCAAGGGCCACTCCTCCATAAGGAGTTGCTGCCACGGTATCATCCTCGACTCCATACTTTCCTTTATACCACACATCCATGCCCTCTCTCGTTCTTGCCATTTCCACCTACACAACATTGCACTCATCCGTTCTCACCAGTGAAGCTACCAACACCCTCATCCACTCTTTAGTCATATCACGTCTCGACTACTATAACCTCCTCCTCATTGGTTTCCTGCTCACCTGTCTTGCTCCCCTTCAATCTATACTCAATGCTGCTTCCAGGCTCATCTTCCTCTCATGCCTATTTACCTCAGCCTCTCCTTTATGTTAAACCCTCCACTGGCTTCCTGTCCACTTCAGACCTCTCTTTGAATTCCGTACCCTCACCTTTTATGGCCATTTCCTCATCCACTGCTCCCTACCTCTCTTCACTAATCAACATGCACACCCCTTCCCACCCTCTCCGTTCTTCTAACCACCACTGTATGACCTCCCTACTGATCACCACATCTCACGTCCATATCCAGGACTTCTCCCGTGCTACACCTCTACACTGGAATGACCTCAGTCAGATTCTCCCCCACACTGCAGTTCTTCAAGCACTCACTCAAAACACACTTGTTCAGGCTAGCCTGCTCCTCCTCCACTTAACATCCTCACTGCATCCTACATCTGTCTTTTCTTTTACTTCCTTCCCCCTCTCCTCTGCTCACACCAGCAGTTCAATTCCTTCCCTCTCCTTATGTCTTCTGTAACTTCATCCCTCTCAATTAGTGTGTTAGCTCACATGAGCAGGGATCTCCCTCCTCCACCACTCCCCCCTCACTTCGTACCCTCTTGTTTCTTCTGCTACCCTTTTACCCCATCCCCATCTGGTGGCTCCTTCTCAACCTCTCACTGGGATCTATCCCCTCTTCCCTTATCTGCCAAACTTGACACCGTGCATTTTGCCTTGCCGCCTGGGCTTGCTTCACTTTATTGCCTTTTTGTGATATTTTTATATTTATATTGTATTTTATTATGTGCTATGCTGTCCATCTCTATCCTGTATATCTGTACTGTAGTATGTTGTTTTATCTTGTTTGGGGTTGCAGACACCTTGTGGCGCCTAATAAATAACAATAATAAAAATAGTAATAACGATAATTTTGCTTTGTATTCATAGAGTAATTTGCCACATGCATGTGCAGGTGTAAGGTTAAAGGGTACTAATGCAAGATTCTTTCTCAAGGCCCCCAATGTTATTAATGAGGATCAGGACCTATAACTCCATGGAGTGAGAACATTTTTAGGTGGGGGGAATCTTTCTCCCCCCAGTCATTTATAATTTTTTATTTTCATGAGGCTTTATATAGCTATGTATTTAGCGTCCTGTAAAATAATAATGTCACTATGAAATGCACTTAGATAAACTCTTGTGACAAAAAAGTAATAAAGATTTTGTTGACCAGTGTTGTGGCCAACACCACAAGCAGAATTTTACCTTGTCACTAATAGTGGGACTTAATTGCAATCACATGCTATATCAGTACCAATCTGATTCTGTATAATGTTTACAATAACAGCTTAGTTTTTGCTGCACTGTCAAAAAACTAATTTTGCCTCAATAATAGTCAATAATAGTGTCACTTGCTGACACACACACTATATCGGTCTGTAGAAATCTGCATATTTGATGTATATACTGTGATAGAGACAGCATATCTCCACATGAAAGTAATGTGGACTGTGACAGAGACAGCATATCTCCACATGAGAGTAATGTGAAGAATCCTGTCCAGGTTTTAGAGCTACAGCAGGGAGACTTGAGCTAATCAACAGCACCTGTGCTCTACTATATATAAGTGTTTCAGAGACAGAGGGTCAGGACTCTTGATGGTGGAATAGCTGCCCAAGTGATAGGCCGGGGGTTGGGTTAGCATAGGGACCTCTGGAGCACTTGAAGAGTCTGTGAACTATGCTGTGACATTTATATGCTGCACTGCTGTTACCTGCTATTCTGTCTGACTGCTACCTAATAAAGGAGTTTTACTTCAATTCCTCCATGTGATGTGCATCCTTATCACACTACCCCTCGTAAAACCTCAGCACAAAGTATAAGGAAGGGTTAGAACTGACAAATTACAAATTTTCAACATACTATACACCACACGTTGTGGCAAGGAAATGCTCAGGCCATGGTTGTTATTTTAAGTGCTGGTCTTGCGAGCAACTTGTCAGCTAGAGTTGCACAAAACACATCTCCTGCTTCAGCTTCTCCAGGAAATGCATCTGCCAGGAATCAACTGACATTTCCAAACACAACCATTCTGGATGATGAGTCAAAATAGCTCACCATAGTGAGAAATTAAAAGACATCCCCACATATGATGACTCCACTAGCGTAATTCATTCTGATATTGTAACCATCAATAGAATGGTGGATGATTACATATATTAAAATGTACCATTTTGCACCTCAGACAGTCTTGCTCAATACTGGGAAATAAAAAGGCAGTTTTGAGATGTTTGTATAAATTAATAATCCTGTACTTAAGGTAAGATATGCTCATATATCAGAACACCCATCACTCCTCCCTCAAGAACATCTACTACACATATTAGCCAAAAGAGTGTTTAGTTAGAAAGACATGCATGTAGTGAGTGTTTTTTGGTCAGTGGTGGCCAATAGGAGGAGGAACTGAGAGCATGTTTGAAGGAAGAGGGGAAGATATCATGGAGTCAAATTATAAATCATTTGCAACCGTCCATAAGAAGTTTTTTCATTTTCTTATGTATTGGATTATCCATTTTCTTGCTTATACTCACTTACTACACTTACACATTTTCTTTCTGAATAAACATTCTATAGGATAACATCAGTGTCAGGGTCACATAAGGTCACATCAGCCTCATTTTCAGCCAAAAACAAAGTGAAGGAGAGAAGCAGATGAAAAGATGAAGATGAAAAGAGGGAAGACAGCTAAGGTAAATATAGCATAGAAGCTTGTAACAATAGATAAATAGATAGGTTGGGGGTTAAAAGGTGGTAGATATGAAATGAAGAATATCAAAAGGTAATATGCACAAAAGGGGGCTAGGAGGCTGGAGAGACATGAGAGGGGTAATATTGCAAGGTTAGAGACACAGAAAGGGAAATTATTTGAAGGCTTGAGACACATGATTGGGGAATATTGCAAGGGTGGAGGCCCATAAATGGGGAATACTAGAAGGCGGGCTGGAGACACATGAAGGGAACATATTCAAATGTTTGAGTCGCACTAGGGGGGTAGTGAAAGGTTGGAGACACATGAGGGGGAAATATGGGAAGGCTGGAGACACATGAGAGGGGAATACTGCGTTGGCCCACATAATTGAAAGTCTTTCTGCCATTTAATCTGAGATGTCTTCCCTACATCTCAAACTTAATCTTTCCAAAACAGAACTAATAATATTTCCACCTACCAATAAAAGCTACCCACCTGATCTTTTTATTTCTGTTAACAACACTGAAATAATCCCTAGTCATAAGGTTTAATGCTTAGGTGTTACCCTAGACATTGAACTGTCCTTCATGTATTAATCATATCCCACATTTACTAATGCAATGCTCTTCTTATTGGACTCCCCTATTATAAAAAATATACCCCCTATAGTCTATATTGCCTGAAGAAACAATACTAATTTCCTTTGCAAAACTCTCTTCTGGTGTAGGGTTTTTTGTCAGTCTCTAAATTTGTGGCTTGTATTTTATAGAATCAAATACAAAATCCTTTTGCTAACATACAAAGCCATCAACAACACTGCACCCACATACATATCCTCACTCATCTCAAGGTATATCCCAGGTTGCACTCTCAGATTTTCACAGGTCATATAGCTCTCCTCTACACTAAACAAATGCTCTGATTCCCAGTTGCAGGAATATTCCTGGTCTGCACTAACTCTCTGGAATAACCTTTACTCATTAAGATTATCCTTTACTCTCCAAACTTTTAAGCGCTCCCTTAAAACTCACCTATTCAGACAAACTTACCAAAGTCTTCAACCTACTTCTTAACATTTGTCTACCATATTTATAATTATGTTGATATCTAGTGATTCTTTCTGCTACAGGATTAACACAAACTTGGAAACATTTTCTATAAATACTATACTTAACCTCAGTCCTGATACTAAGACTGCTGTGTGACTGGATCATATAGAGCACTGGTTCATTGTGTGATATATAGCATATAAAGTATGGAAGGCTGGAGACATAAAGGTGAAAATTGAAAGATGGTAGACACAAAATAGGAAATTTAAAAGCTGTAGACACATAAGTGGTAGTATTGGAAGTTTGAGTACATATAACAGAGATTATTGGAAGGCTGTTGATGCTTGAAGTGTGAATATGAAAGGCTAGAGACACATGAGGTGGAAATATTCAAAGGCTGGAGACACATAATTGGGAACATATGAAGTATGAAGACACATAAAGAGGGATATTGGAAGGCTGAAGACCCAAAAGGGGATATATTGTAAGGCTGAAGACCCAAAAGGGGATATATTGTAAGGCTGAAGACACATAAAGGGGATATAGTGGAAAGTTGTTGACACAAAAGAGGGAATATTGGAAGGTTGTAGACACAAAAGGGAAATATTCAAAGGCTGAAGACACATGAAGGGAGAATGCTAAAAGACTAAAGACATATGAGGAGAAAATTGGAAAGCTGGAAACATATGAATGGGTATAGGGGTAGGCTGGAGACACATAAGGGATATATTGGCAGGCTGGAGACAAAGGAAGGTAAAATATTGGAAGGCATGAAAAAAAAAGTGGAAGGCTGAAGACACAAAAGGGGAAATATTGTAAGTCTATGGGGGTGAATACTGGAAGTTGGCATACATAAAAGGTAGAATATTGGAAGGTTGTAGACACATGAGGGGGAATACCAGAAATCTGTAAACACTAAAAGGGGAAATATTGGAGAGTATATGAGGAGGAGAGTATAGGAAAGATGGAGATGCAAACTTTCTATATAGTTCACTGCAAGTCTGTAACATGTAGAGGATGATAATATTTTGAGGCACTCATGATGAGATGATTAGTTTGATAATCTGTAATAAAGAATTTTCTTGAAACTTTGTCCTCCGATTCTGTTATAACAAAGTTTCTTTGTAGTGTCCATCTAATGTATATTCTGTAATGGACTGAAGTCTACAATTGATATTGGTGTTAGTGTAGTTCTCACCAAAAACCAAAAAAAGAGACAATAAAATATACAGTATAATAAGTGATAAAGAGGATAAAGACTTGTACTGCATTTCCATGTTATCTGATTATTAAGTCTGACAGCAAACAAGAGTAGTAAGGAAGTGTGAACCTTTTAGGCACTTATAAGGGGAGGCTTCCACTAACATCACAGAAAATCTGCCAAACTTTCTTAGAACAATATAATATATACAAATAGAAGGCGTCAGGGTGATGCCTGTGACGTGAAACAATAAATATATATATCAAAATAGAAATATGTATATAAAACTTATACTTTAATAAAACTATTGCATCTTTGAATCATGATGAAGAATCTTAAAAAACATACAAAGTGCTATAAATTTGCAACATAAATATTTATGTTGCACATTTATAGCAAATAAGACGGTTTACATACTGTCCCAGGGAATTCACAGGAAATCTCCTCTTCTTAAAGGTCCCTTGTTATCACTGGTGCACAGTAGGGCTCACATACAGCTTTCCCATCTAAGGTACATCTTAGCCCATTAGAAAATAATTTATCAGCTGCTGGCTTCCTGCAGAGATCAGACAATGGAGCTGATATCACTCTTTCAATTCACAAGATGGGCCTGATCCAGACCTACGAGCGCAATCGCCCGCGAGCATAGCGTATGATCGCCCGGGCGTATAAACTTTCACGCCCATGACACTCCCATTGATTGTACCTTCTTACGGCGGCTGAACCCTAACTTAAGTTTTTCCAGCGTACGTGTGAATTTTCGTACCGATACGCTGGTTGTACTGGGCTTAACACGCCCATACTGTACAATTTAAATGGCTAACCCCGCATCTGTGTAGTAATTCGAGCGTCCAGACTATCGTCGTACAAAACGCACGCCCCTTGGGCGAAAAAAACGCTGAAAATACGCTCGCTGTACGCTCATGTCCTTCGGACGACCGGAAGTTGTCATACTGCACATGCGCAGTGCGTTTTTTTGCCCATTTTTACGCTCTCGACCGGTGTACGATCGCTTACGGCCGTAGGTCTGGATCAGGCCCGATGAGTCAAACTCTCTCTCTGTAGAATATTAAATGACATTGTCTAAACTCTACAGAAAGCCATTAGCTGATAAGTAAACAAGTTTGAATGATTTCTGAAGTCCAATTAAAATTTCAACCAGCAGATTGGCCTGCCATGTATGGCAGAGTTTTCCCTGATTTTGGAAAAGGTTTAACTGGGCACAACTTTATCTCTGGCAGCAAATTAATTTATTATGTTTATGTTGTCTTTCCATTACTGGAATATTTCGGCAAGTCCACTGAACATTTTTCTGGAAATCCAAATTCAAATGTACACAAACCATCAAGCTACAGGTTTTCCTATATATCTTGGTTGGTCATAATTTATTCTTTACTGGATGCTTATACTGCACCTATACAAAACATTTAAAAAGTTTTAAAATACAGTATAATAAAATGTATCAATTTTCCTGTAATATACTAAAATATATATAAAAAAATTATTATATATATAAAACACATATATCCATTCAGACTACAGAAAATATTTTAACTCAAAATAGCACTCTCTGCTATCGGTAGTAAATCTGTACACTTACAGTACGTGTTCAGATTCCTTCCTTAACTTTTACGATCATGTATGCTGCCTTACAGCTGCATACTTGATCATAATGGGCTATGTCCCGCCCCGTCAACTCATTTACATGTGTGTCTCTGCCTTGACGGTGGAGATATGCCAATTGTAAATGAGGGAACAGCCTCATCTCACTTGACTCTTGTTAACTCACTGATTCTTTTCCACCTGACTCGTGGCAGTCTACTTGCCAATTTCTTCCTACTGCTCTAGCCTGCCCTGTGGTTCTGCCTCTGACTCTTCAGCCCTGCATTCTGAGTCACTTCCTATACTTTGTGCAAGTGTGTGTGCAGGTGTCATTGTGTGGTGAAGGCCCACTGGGACAGGTTACAACTGGGGGTTATGATTGGGGACTGTGACCTGCTACTAATCAACAACCAAGTCAGTTTTTACGATTAGGGGCTCTGGTGAATACCAAACCAGTAGTTAGACTCTACAGCCTGGTGTGCCACACTTATAACATGCATGGGGGATGGGAACACCCCTGTGCAGGTGGCTCAGAACCACATGGAGAGCAGCATCAGTTGGCTGCACTCCATTGTAGAGATAATGGTATTGCACATGCACACTGAAGTCTGATGGACTACTTATGTGTGAATACGACCCAATACCTCTAGAAGGTTTAAACCTTGATTTTTAGTAGTAAAAATGAATGGATAATCTAATTATGCGTGACTTATAATAGTATCATTCCATCCAAGTTGTTGACTTGCATTCAATTTGCATTGAAACGTTGCACAAGTCAGTATAATTTCTTTAGTTCTGTGGATTTTCTATATTTGGGTGAGGTGGTCACCACTGGCAATAAAGGCTGCATTGTTTTCTTATTGTAGCAAAGGGAAACCACTTATCTATCATTTGTCTTGTACAAAAAGAGGAAAGAATACTGAAAGGCTGGAGATACATTAATGGGGAAACGTTGGAAATAATGGGATAATATTGGAAGGCTGGAGACACAAAAGGGGGGATATTGGAAGGTTGTGGACACAAAAGGGGGGATATTGGAAGGTCAGAGACACATGGAAGAAGAAATTAGAAGGCTGGAGACATATAAGGTGGAATTTTGTTAGTTGATAAACACAAAATGGGGAATACTGGAAGGTTGTAGAAAAATGATAGGGAATACTGGAAAGTTGTAGATACAAAAGGGGGAATATTGAAAGGGTATAGACACATAAGGGGGAAAATTGGAAGTCCGTAAACACAAAAGGGCTTATAGTGAAAGGTTGTAGACACAAAAGAGGGAATATTGGAAAGCTAGAGACACATAAGGGGGGAATATTTGAAGATTTGCAACACAAACAGTGAATATTGTATGGCTGTAGACACCAAAGGGGGATATTGGAAGGCTGGAGACACATTGAGGGGCAATATTAGAAGGCTGCAGACACATGTTGGGGAAATATTGGAAGTGAGGTGGTAATATACTGAAGGGCTGGAGTCACATAAAGAGAATTATTAAAAATCTGTAGACACAAAATATTGGAAGGCTGGAAACACCAGAAGGGAGAATATTGGAAGGTCATGAGGGAAATTAGAATGCTGGAAACACATAAGGAGAACATTTTGGAAGGCTGGATACACTTGAGACACACATGAGAGCAAATTGGAAGGGTGGAGACACATGAAGGGGGAAAATAAGAATATTGGAGACTTATGAAAGGTGAATATTGGAAGGTTGACGTTACATGAGGAGAAAAAACTGTGAGGCTGAAGACACATAAGAAGTAAGTCTTGGAAGGAAATGATATGAAAGGGAATATTGGAAGGCTTGAGAAACATAAGGGGGAATATTGCATAGCATTTAGCCATTCATTTAATTTATGCATAGCTAAATCCCACCGTACAGGTGGAGTTAGCCATGCCAATTAAGTGCCGGGGTGGGAAGAGGTAGTTCCACACGGATCTGCGTCTGCACAGAAATCCACACAAAACACCATAAAAAGGAGGGGAGTGCCAGGGGTGTACACACAGAAGTCACACAGAGATCTGAATCAGGCCCAATGTTATTGATGTTGGAGAAAAAAACACACACAAATGACATGATTTTAGCTGTTTTTATTCATTTTTAAAGAAATCTGTATTCAAAATCAAAATATCTTAGGAGGGTTTTGCCAAAACGCAAACCAAAACACAGAGGTCACCACTAATCTTTATTAAAAGCTGGAAATTTATTCTCAGTCTTATGTATCTTCTTAGAAAAAAAGGTGTGATATTCGTACCGTGTTCTGAAGCATGATTATTATTTAATTCTTAAGCTAACTTAAATCTGTTTTACTTTGAAAAAAGTTTATAGTATAATTTTCCCATAGCTGAAAATAAAAACCCACAGCTAAATGCAATAAAAAAAAAAAAAATTATAAATCAAACTATATGTGCTCACAACTTAGAATCAGCCACAGTTGACGTTTTCCATTTTATTTGTGTTCTATGCATTGTGACTATAGTGGTAGCAGAAAAGAGTGTTTGTTTTATTTAAACATTGCTTTATACTAACTGATGCTGTTTAATCTAATTTTTATTTGCAAAAAAAAAATACACTTTTATTAGCAATATTTTTTGTTTTTAATCTATTGTAGAACAAAATAAAAGTAATGTTGACTTATGTTGCAGAACAATATTTCTGTTTTTAGTTTTTATATTTAAACAAATTTTAATCACATGATGTTAAAGTAACCTTTGGAATTACAGTACTAAAGTTTGTGTTGTTTCATCAAGTTTTTATTTAATTGCTTTCAAAATGTAACAATAGAGAAGTACTGGACTGTGGAAGAACACCGCCAACCCAAATAGCAGATGGTGTATCTATTATCTCACTTCCATGAAGGTCAATGACCTATGATAGTTGGAGCAGAAAAAGCACTGTGAGGGATGTGCAATTTAATCTTTACACAAATAAAAGAGAAGTATCACAATGCCAGCATAATGAAGAATCTCTCAAAGAAAAAGAAAACTCTGTCCCGGAGGAAATTCTCTATTCCATTTCTTAAACTGTTAAAATGCATTCACACTATGAAGTTCACTCATTGTGTTGACAAACGTATTAATAGTATTTTGGTTGGACTGGTGAAGATGCTTTTAAGTGATTGCAAAGTCCAGCTTTGTCTCAAATCTATTTCCTTTCATTCATTGCTATTCCATGTCACACTTACTGGGCCATTGTTTGCCAAAATATTTGCATGATGAAATCATCCTTTTTTCTTGTATGCATCTTACCTTTGTTTTTTGTTGTTATTGTTGTTTTGTAATCTTCTTTTAAGAACTGCATTATATGTAAAATAACAGATGATTACCCCAAAAACTTTATTTGTATAAATAAGGAATGGATATGGTTTTACATTTTAACAAAGTGTTAATGCGACACTAACACTAAGAAAAGTGTATATTTATAAAAATGTCACATACATTAAAATAGTATATGAACTGTGGAAACCTATTTTAACATAGGAACAATTATTCGGATTCACATTTACGTAGTTTTCGTCTTGCGTACATTGTTTTAGGAATTGATCTACTACGCATGTGTAGTAGCTTATTTATGTCTAAAGACCAGGCTTATGCAATCTACGTACAAAAATGGTACGTAGATAGCGTAAATAAGCCACCACGCATGCATAGTCGCTCAATTTTTAAAACAACGTATGTAAGGCGAAAACTACATAACTATGAATCCGGACCAATTAGTTTAATCTATCTGAATTACTTTATATCAGAAAACATTAAAAAGGATTTCATATTAGGAACAATACAAAGCATTACAAACCGCATACCCCTCTGATAATGTTGCATTTGATTTGACATGTACGCACATATCACCCTTTTGTTAAAACCTGTTCTAACAGAGTGAGATTGCACCAAGGAGTGAGATATCGCCCAAGGAGATACTGGACATTCCAGACAAACCATTAACTGATGACAACTGGTAATGCATGGGAACTCGTAATGAGTGACATATCATGATGACCTGTAATAGCACAAGCGGCCATTTCAAAGTTATCTGAACTTCCCACCTTTATATTTCCATGGAAATCAAAGACAATATAATATAACCCAATACCCTGCAATGTAACTGTATGTCCCCTTTTGTGTATAAATTCCTGCTCATATCACAATTCAGCTCGAGTATCCAAGAGATGCTCCAGCCTGGCCAAGAATAATTTTTGGTGCTGCTTTGGTGATATAACCAATCTCTCTCTAATTTCCCATCATGTTCAATGCATTAGAATGGGATGAAGTTCCTTGTATGATAGGCCCCAATTTCAACCATGATACAGCCGCCAGCTGAATTGCAGCTGTATCATTGTTGAAATTATTTATATTGTGATTTTTGCTATTGGGAACATATAGCAAAAGGCTCTATTTCGCCAAATTACCAATTTCTAAAATGTTATCTCCCCCACACCAGGAAGAGAATGGGAATGGGCTGTGGCAGCCTGCAACACCGTGTAGAGAATAAGGATGGGCTCTGGAGGCCTGTGGGGACAGACACCAATGAGAAAACAGGGATGGGCTGCGGCAATGTCAGGGTTAGACTGTGGGACATAGATGGTAAGGGTTAGAGTTAGGCTGCGGAAGAATAATGGTTAAAGTTAAAGTTAGGGTTAGGCTGCAAGACATGGATGGTTTAAGTTAGAGATAGGGGGCCTGATTCAGAGAACTGTATTCACTGTGAGTTGCATGCATATTTTTAGGTACATTTCAACTGCACATGCGTAGTAACCTATTTTACTTACTTTATATTGACTATATGCACGTAAGTGCATTATGGACGGACTTGTGTACATACGTCCGGATATGTCACACAAAAATCCGCACGTGAAATTTTTTAATAAAAATGGGCAGGGGAAGGCATTTAAATGAAGGTATGAGGGTGCAACTAACATGAATCGCACGTAAGGAGGACACATACGCATGCAACTGCTCACGGAATGTTACAAGTGGTCTATGGAGGCGGAAGTCACTGTCAGCACGGCCGAGAGAGGGGTGTGAGGAGGTTTGGCCTGCACCGGAGTATAATCACGTTCCTTCATGGAAACGGTTCTTTAAATACGGCCCAGGGTTAGGCTGCAGGAGATGGAGGGTTAAGGTTACATTAAAAAAGGGAAGGTTAGGGTTAAGATAATATTTCGGTAGTAGAAGGGGAGGGTTAAGGTGAGAATTAGGGTAAGATTTGAGGTTAGGGGAAAACCTTACCTGTCATCATTGCAGCATTAATATCTTGACACATCTGTAGATCCCCTCATTCTTCTTTTGCAGCTGTTGCAAAGTGACTGCTGTCCCAGCTTCCCGACGAAAATGATGTGTCTAAAATACACACATCCTACCAGAAAGCCACATCCATTCTAATAATTATATTGTATATTATAGTTGCTTTACAACCGCTAATCTAATTGTTAAGTTCATTATGCGCATACTATTTATTTTTCATTGTTTAATTGTCTGTCATTTTGTTGGTGCGTTTTAATGTATATTCCCTATGCCTGTTATTATATGTTTTATTATTAATTTTCACAGCAGCGTTCTGATTGGACAGAGAGAGAGAGAGAGAGAGAGAGAGAG
>WWET01002093.1:73583-84304 GCA_011038615.1 Limnodynastes dumerilii
TGTGTGTGTGTGTGTGTTTGTTAGGGAATTAGACTGTAATGTGGCAGAGGTTGATGTATGTAAAATTGTGAAGAGCTACTTAATATGATGCACTGTTAAAAAATAAAACATATGTAAAATGACAATACTGATAATATGGTCGCACTATCTGACTGCCAGGACATGTAAGACATCCAGTAATGTTCTCTGTGAGAGCAGGACGTTTATCATGTAGATTTGAAAATAATAAAAATTCTACATTATGGAAATGCATTGATTATTGGCTGTAACAAGTCCTGTTCTGATTTTTTTTTATAGGTGATATATAGGTTATTACTTTCACACAGTAAATAGTAGTATAATTTTGAAGGAACACATCTACTAGTAATAGCAATATACAAGGCATTAGTAGAGCACATTACACAATGTACAGATCTCATAGTAATAGCAGTATACAATGCATTAGTAGAGCATGAACATATTACACAATGAGTCTGTGTCAGTGTATAAGCACTGTTGTATTTGTAGTGACCCATTTACCATTCCCACCTGCTTTCCTAATGCAGCACAGACCAGGACCATCTTCCTCCATGTCAATATGGATCACATGGCCACTAAGCCACTCCCCTTTTTGAATGTTCACTTTTTTGCTAATTTTTTAATTAGCTAATCTGGTCCCTAATGGTTCTGACCATCTTCAATTCTGAACCTTTATCACTCAGTTCATCAAAATCAAAACCATACCTCAATATATGTTCTGCTGCCAGGTCCCAAGAGCTTACTATAACAGATTCCATTTTAATCTCTCAGGAGTCCTCTAGAACTTTACTTATGTTCACCTCCAATTGCATTCACTATGTCATTACTTTCTCTTGGTCACTTCCAGCCTTAAGCAAATCTCCCTCTTGAGTAACTTAACTCATATATCATAATTACATGGACTTTTTATTGCTATATAATATCTTTAATTAAGAAAATTAATGTTAATATGTAATTGCATATGTCAAGGTTATTATTATTATTATTATTAGTATTACAGAATGGATATAGTAAATGGAAGACTAAAATGTGGAGTTGCATGTATATTTATAGGGAGTGAGGGCTGTCTAAGCCTAGAGCAAATTAAACTCACTACTTGTGGCCCACGCAAGAGTGCAACTCATCCTTTTGACTCCTCCAAAGGGTAGAGGAGCGGAGGGTTAATTCATGTAACTGGAGCAGTTATAAACTCCCGGGGTGTGGTGTGATGAGAGATATCACTTATCTTTTGTTGTGGCTTGTCATTGGCCCATTGTTTCAGAAGGGATGGAGTGGGAGGGGTAGATGAGTGGTCTGGTGAGGCTGTGTACGTGACTGCCGCACTTCTCTCCTGGATTTGCCCGCCCTCCCGGCCCCTTTAATTAGAAGGTTTTAAGGCTGTTGCAGTTGGTTTGGAATAGGCAGAAAGCAGTTGATGTGCATGGTGAGGTGGTGTGGAGGTACATCTAGTGGTGTGAGAGGAAGTTTGCAGAGGGCAACTCACACGGTTGGTTTGGAGTGAGGATGAATGCCTTAGGTTGTAGAACAGTCTGTACGGACGGTCTTACATAGCACTCAGAAAAGGAGTGTTGTGCCTTAGGCTAGCTGGGTGTGCCTGGTGTGGAATATCTGTTTTGGTTTGGACTAACTGTGGTTAGAAGGTTAGTTCATATTTGTTGAAATTGTTATTATTATATATTATGTTTTAAAGAATTGGATTATTACTGCTTTCTGCTTTCATTTGCCCCCATCAAATTTAAGCGTAGTCTTCCTTAAGATGGCTGCATTTGATTGAATCAAATAAAACTTAACAATAATAAATTATAGTTCCCACAAATGGTGTTTGTGTCTTTATTTCTAGTTAAGGTAAAGTAAGGGTGACATCTCTTATCACACTCATCACACATGGGACGTTTAATGGCTGGGGAGGACAACACCTGTCTATGGTCCTCTTTTATCAGGTCCCAGTCCCTATTAATGATACATTAGCATTAAGTTTGCTTGCCGTTATAGTGATTGTAGCAATAAAATATATATAAAATACGTAAATGGGTATCTAGAACTTTAGGTAGCTGCAGGATTAATTGGATATGGGGGATCTACCTCACCTATACTGAGTCCAGCAATCATAAATTAACCAGCAAACTTAGCACTATCAACTAAAATGTTATTACATATGGAGCTTCTACTTTTAAATGGCAGGCAGTTAGTAAGAGGTGTTTGTAAGCAGTTCAACTGAATCCCTTCACCTGTAATAACCTTATTAATTCTGCTTGGGTTGTTATTATTGTTTTATAAATTGGTAGTATTTTAGATAATAGTGCTAGATATGCTGGTTAAGTTATAATTGTTGGTTTTTGATATTGGCAGTGATATGGCTGTGCCAAAGTGGCACCCAAGAATATCTGGTTTGTGGCACGATAGTTGAGGGGTTACTGAGTCTTGTTTTACTCTGGGTAGTCTTAGCCATTTTTACAGTTATTGGACACATTTCACAGATGCAGGTGAGTTAGGAGCAAACAGATCCATACCTAACTCACCCGTCCTGCTCCTATCCTGCCCCCCCATCCCCATTTTAAGATATCTTAGGGCACTTACGAGTGCCATAGGGCTACCTTATATAACCATGCAATGTCCGCAAGGACATTGTCTCTCCCCGCCTCCCCCCGTCCTCCCCGGCTACTAAATCCAACCCCCCTCCGACTTCTACCTAAGCACACCCCTAGGTGGCATTACGCTGCCTCATACTACTCCTAACGGGTACGTAGATTGCATAAATTACCTACTACGCATGCGTAGTAGGTCATTTACTGACGATCCACACCTAAGAAGTGCCTGCTTCTTAGGTGTGAAGACGGTCTATTATTTGGGGGCGGACTACTGAGGCATTAGAAAGAGCTTGTGTGATATCATCTTGATTGTTGTTTACTGTTGCACTTGCTATGCTTTGTGGCCTCATCAAATTTAATAGTAAATTAACCTAATTAGACAACTGAAGCTAATATCCTCACATAATCTAAATTAAATAAAATTCCAAATAGTTTGTTACACCCTTAATCCTGTGTTCTGTCAATTTATTTCTAGAATCATAGGGTTAAGATTTGAAATGCACACAGGCACGGACCCATCAACCATGGAAAGTGTGTGGTTATTAAAAGAATACTGAACATTTTCAAAGTGTGTGTTGGTCATGATCAAAATAATTCAGAGCATCATCAGTTTTTTTATACATATACTAGATATTGATACTTGGTAATATTTTTTATAATATTTATTAATTAATTAACAGAACAAATGTCTTGAGAAAATGTTATGCAGTCAGTCCGATTTGGTGGGATTCTAAACAGGGATGCAGACCTAACCCCTAATGTGGTCATTATTATGGGGGATAACCTGGTCATGGGTAAAGGGCAGGTCGTTGTGGTCTAAAAGGCTAGAATATACTATACATGTTTTCAAAAATATTTGTTACATTGGTCACTATATAGTACTGGTTCCATTTAAAACGTTCTAGTTTATATGAAGGTCTCTTTATGGACATTGGGCTGGATCCAGACATAAGTAAGTGCTTGAAATTAGTTACTCCTGGGCTAAACCATGTTGATTTCAGGGGGAGTCAAGTTAATTGTATTCTTTGCATGCAGGGATATATCTTTGAATTGCTTACTGCACACAGATACTGGCCAGCTTTACTATCACATTGTTATTTAGACTTAGGATAGGAAACATCACCTCTCAAATCTAATACTGTTTGCAACAGATGAAATATGACTCCCCTGCAATCAACATGGTTTAGCCCAGGAGTAACTAATTTCAAGCACTTACTTAAGTCTGGATCCAGCCCTGTGATTGGTATATTTATATTATCACTAAAGAATAGTATCACTACAAGAGATTTTCTCCATTATAATTGTGTCCGCTTACCAAACATCTGTGATCCGCTCAGGTACTCTGGGATGATTATAGCTACTGGGATACACATCTATTCCAGCTAATTGTCAGTTCTAATTTGCAGTCCAATTAGTACTACTATAGCAATCCCTACCAGACATAATCAGGCAATGCGGCATTGCCGCAATTAATGCAAACACTTTAAATTGAACTTAATTTGTTATTATCATTGTTTCTAATTAAATACAAATCTTTAATTGATTATTTAGTGTCACCTCCCCTGAATTAGCCTATTTAGATAAAATAAACACAAATAATGCACAACCACGTTTATTATGTGACTAACGCTTAGAGGAATCCAACTTCAAAACCTGTTGCAGGGTTCAAACAGAACCCAAAGTCCTTTCAACCATTTTTAAGGGTGTGTAATTAACAATAATTATTTAAGTGTATGATTTTATCATTTTACGTTACAATGAATCATTTGCACTTCTATTTCTTGCCTATTGTTTTTTTTTGCAGTAAACTATCACCAGGTAAAGGTATAGTACATAACTGTCTAATGCTTTACTTACTTTACTTTACTTCACTTGTCTAATGCTTTACTTACTGTCAAATGATTTATTTACTAGCTATCTTACAATAAATGCATATAGACCTATCACTCCTTTTGAAAAATAGTAAAAAGTAATTTCTTGTGTTATAGTTCTTTCTTTCAACTTCCAATGTGTCCCCTTACAGTACTGATAAGTCTTGTTATCCAGCCAACATACTCATTTGTTATCTTAATACATATACGAATACATATGTCTACCATAATCAATGATTCTACTGGCTGTTCATAGTAGCTTTTCTGCTTTTTTGCTCTTTATATTGGTGACTTCATTATCAGCAGCTATAATGGCCATGTGCTATTAGACCACATTTAGACTTCTGGTTAGAGTGCAGCGGCAGCTGGGATTCCCTTGCTTACATGGCATTCTGTCCCAGATACCCTACCGAAGATTTCCGATCTGACCATAGTGGCCTCACACTATACATTAACAGAACAATGGAAAAGCATTCCGCATTTTCAGTGATTTATGATTTTCTGTAATACAAATACATGCCAATTATATATAATTAGTAGCTAGGGAATTGAACCCAAACAAGGGTATGACCATTTTATTAAGGATTATTGGCACATCATTATGGTGGCATACAAATGACACAAGCCCCAGGAAACACTATAAACACTATGTTAAAAATGGCATTCATTTCATGTATGATACTATGTATGATAGTTGTTTTTTTATTATAAGACGGCTGGTGTGCATTAGTTTTCTGTCCAATGAAAAGCACAGCTGTTTGGATAAAAGACCGCCAACCCGTTCCTGAAGTTAGCACTTTGAGAAAGAAGACATCCCTCGAAACGTGTCAGAGGCGACTCATCACTCCTTGGGCTTCCCTCCGGCTGCTGCACCCGACGTACCTCCGACTGTTATCTACATCTACACCTCCCGGGACTTTAGGTGCTCGGCCAGACTCTGTTTATGTTTCTAATGTGGTAGGATCGCTCCTTGGCTGTTTACACTTGGTGTTTATTTTATTAAATGAATGCCGATTTGTTATGTTTTATAATTGAATGTTGAACTTTGGTTACACATTCTCCTTTTTTCTGTCTTATCACATGATGGAGTGTACGAGAGTTATAACTACAAGCAATTGAAACAAACACAATTTTTTTTACACACCAGCCAGAATTATTTTATTTGGACTCTTTTTGAACTTTTTTATACTGTATGTGTATTTATCCATGTAACATTTAGCACTGTGTAGTAGACCTATTCCTTACTTTAACTATTGTTTACAGGGGAGTAGGACCCCCTAGGTTCCACTGTCAGCTGCTTTTTTAGCGCAGTTGCCGCCACTTTTTCCTTTTATAGTAGCAAGGTAACTCCCCTGACACGCCCCCCCCCCTCCGATTTTCAGCTTCTTAACCAACTTAAGAATGCCTTAGGGCTACATTAACTTTAGACTTTAGGGAGCTGATCCTGAACTACTAGTATGCGTAAGATCGGCAGTTTTGCCGATCTGCGCATGCGCAGATGTTGCCTCGCGTAGTTAGGGAAACTTGTTCCTTAGGATCGGGCGTCCCTAACTGTTGTGTAATTACGGTTGAGGGGGCATTCCTCGCCATAACTACGCAACAGTTATGGAAGGAAGGCAGGGGGGAGGTAAGGAAATGAGGGCGGGTGGGCAGGTTTGGGCAGTTACACTCCTGTGGCCGGCGTAATTTCACACTGTTATGCCGGCTGAAGTTAGGGTAGCCTTCAGCCGCAGGGGGAGTGTCGGGGGGAGTGCATGCCGATACGCGATGCATTAGTACGCACAGCGCATTGGCGGAAGTCTGGATCAGGCCCTAGGTTCATAGTTGTGTGCGTAGAGTGGCTAATTAACGTTTCTGCCTAACCGTGCCCAGAGATCCTCATTTAAATGCCTCCCTCCACCAATCTTCTTATCTTCATTCCTAAGTTTTCCTGGCACGCCCCTTCCTTCTTAAATCACTACGAACCTAGAAGAAATAGTTTCGTAATGGTGATTCAGAGCTGTCCCGTTCTTAAGTTCTACGTAAATTGCGTATATTAATGTACCACGCATGCGCAGTGTATCCCTTCTTAAATATATGCACCTAAAAAGCAGCATTTTCTTAAGTATGAATCAGGTCCATAGTCACTGCAACAAAAAATAGAAAACCTTACTTCCACTGTATATTAATACTAAAAGTGATATAAAGGTACAGCCATATGCACCTATAATATAAAACTCCAACAACAACAAATACCCAAACTGTGTCCCAAAAACCAAAAAAAAAATCTATATATGGACCAGACTTAAATGTAATATCACATCCATTAATTTTATTATAAAAAACACAATAAAAATATATATCAAAAACTGACCAGTTAATATCACTATATCACTATGAAGCACAATAAGATTTTATTAGACATCACCACGGGGGCACCACAATGGTAATGTTGAGCACAAGTGCAATATACATTTCTCCTGGACTTAGTGCCAGATTTACTGAGCTACGGATTTGGAAAAAAGGAGATGTTACCCATAGCAACCAATCAGATTCTAGCTCTCCTTTCCTATTACATACTAGAGAATGTCAGATAGAATCTGATTGGTTGTTATGGGCAACATCTCCACTTTTTCAAACCCACAGCTTAGTATCCTGCTCTACGGGTTTCCCGTATAGTGTAATTACTTGGTATCAATCCGGCGTAGATATGATCTCCATTCGAAATTTTAACAGGCACAACTGAATAGATTTCTGAAATTTACCTTCATTGCGAGAAGCAGAACTGAGTATTAATTTACTGCTGGTGCTCTAATACAGTTAGTCCTGAGTAGTAATAATTAAAAACTTATACGGCCATAGGTTTTGCAGCTTAGAAATTGCTGACACATTTTCGTGTCATATATATTGATATATGTTTTTATTTTGTCTTTAATAATAAAACTGATTGTGATCTTACATTTAAGTCTGGTCCCTATATAGATCTTTTTTGGGACACAATGTGGGTATTTGTTGTTGTTGGAGTGTTGTATTATAGGTACACTTTGCCGTACCCCTTTTATATATACACATTAATAGTTATTTAAAAAATTATTATAATATACCTCATGACATTTAGCAGTAAATATTTATGGTATGGTATGTTTTATGGTATTGCTAATTCAAGATTATCCTTATTCTTTATACACTACCCACATGGTGTTCAAGATTACAGAGTGTTTACGACTAATATTAGATTAAATATAATCCCTTTGCTAATATTTTCCAAGATAAATTATATCCATCACTATTGACTATAATCTCTATTTAGCTGCTAAAAGCATTTGGACTTTAAGCTGATCGTATTACAATTCATGCAGACAGGTTTTGAATTTAATGAGGTTATTGATATGAATTATTGTGTATTAACTGTGTAATAACTGTAGTAAAGTCAAGGTTAAGACTTTGTGACTTAAAGGTTTCCACTCTGTCATGAATACATTAAACTGTTTTTTTTTGTTTTTTTTACATGTCTTTTAGTTTATTTCTTCAGCAGGGATGAATTAAGGGTCGGTGCACCCTTAGATACCACATAAATTGCTGCATCACCCTGAAATATTACAATATAACTTTATATGCTATAAATATGCTATATATGCACCTATAATGTTTTTCAACAGTGCACTATTATGGAAAGATGATATTAAGCTCTCTAATGGGTTATAATTTGATCACAATTATATTTCTCATAATAAAGCACTTTAGTCCTCTATTTTTTTGCGCAAATCAACCCCCTCCTCCCCCCAATAGTCATTCACGTTCTCCTATAATCAGCACTTTATTTCCCTTTAAATATGCTCAAATTATTTAAAAAGAACTTTTTAATTGTGAACCATACTATATGCCTCATGATAAAGCCATCATGCCTCCTTTATTTTTTAAAAATGATCCACTGTAATAGGTCTCTATATGTCCATAGTAAAGCTCTTTAAACGCCTTTTCTCCAACTGTAACTTACTTTTTTTATACCTCCTTTTTATCGTTTGGGTTCCTGACTCCAGCTTTTGGCACAGTGGCTTCCAGCAGCTGGCATCATATCAGCACTACATTGGTGGGGGCCTCTTTCATAGCGGCCTACTTACAGCCCACCATTAAACAACATTATTAGCAGTGGTCCAGGTAATGTCTGGGTTCACAACTATCTGTTAGATCTTGGAATGGTGCAACTGCAAAGGGCCACTGTTCTTCAGTATTAGGTTATATTACAAAAGAAATTCTATTTCTTTCAAGATAAATACGTTTTAGTTTGGTTACATTTGAGAATTTCTCAATGGCCAAAGTTCCTCCAATGTCTAAGTTCCCTTTGCTTTGCCATTACTAATAACTGTTATTTCCCCTGACACTGTAAAGTTCACTATATTGTTTACAAAATACACAAATGGACCTCCTACACCTTATGTAAGTACTAATGATGATAGATTTAGTGAAGGAAAAGAAGCCCATTGGAGAACGCCTGCAAGTGATGTACTCACTTAGGACCAGATTCAGAATTATTACCAAAAGCCATTCATGCTGCACATGCACAGTGCAAGGACATATGCAGAGCAACGTAGCCGACCGATGCTGCGTTCTGATGCATAAGTATATCTTCAAAGGCAGGGAGGGCCCTCTCACCAGTCATACGCATATGCATGGTGGATGGGGGTAGGAATGCAAATTGTACATGGTGGGACTAAGCCTGTACGATCGTGCGTTTCCAACATGGCTTTTCTACATGCATACACTTAAGGTAGGATTTTACATGCAGGAGGGCCATATGTGCAAGGAGAGTGCGGAGACTAGTGTACATAATTATGGGCTGGATTCCTACTTAGGAAGGCTTTAAGAAGGTGCAAATAAGTGTGTTTTCGCAACTATCTTAAAGTTTTCTCCCCTGTCACCTCCCCCTTTGTTTCTCCTTCTTAAGTTCTTACTATGCAGCAATAATATACACTAATCAAAATATTAGTTATAGTACACTATCATTATTATCATTATACTATCAAAATAAATCATGTTAACATACTGAAAGTTATGTTTGGAATTTTTGAAATTACTTCTAATAAACTGTTACAGTATTTAATGTAATCAAGACCATTACCATTTGGCACTATATTCAAGTGGTGCAATATTGGTATTTAAACATCACATCTTTTTGGTCATACTAAGTGGGAGCAAAAAGACACAACGTGGCACTTCTGTAAGAACCAAAACTTGCATCACTTCTGCCTTCATGTCTTCCCATTAAATTAAATCACCTTCACAACATTTCTATGTTTGGAAAATGATCTATAATACATTTATTATAATATTTACTATTTTATATCATGATATATTTCTTCCATTAAAATATTTATTTGAAATCTAATAAAGCAATTACAACTTAATTCTGCTATTATATCTTTATGTCACTTCATTTATTTGAGGCAATTGAAAATCATACAAGCAAAACCAAACACAAAAGAATTAAAATCTCTTTCCAGCTCATATAGCAGACACACTGCAGGTTCAATAGGCTTTGAAGAAAAGGAATTAAAGTATTAGACTATTCTTTATGATTAATATCTTTCTTGCATGGGATTGAGAACTTTGATAAGATCTTAGGAACATGATGGGATGATCTTAGTTATGTTTTGTTCTGTCATTATGCCTTATTTAAACGCTAAGATTTTCTTTGAATAAATATCTTCTTATGAAAATAGGTCAGCTCATAAGCGTTTTCATTTTTTTTATCTTATTGACGATCATCAAGGATGACTTAAAGTGTCGTCAAAAGAACCTTAAACTTGCACCAGTGACTTTAAGATTTAAATATAGAATATAGAAGAAATCACCAGCATGAATAACAGCATAGACATATATGGAACTTTTTTTTTCTAGCTGTGTCTTTATTGAGATGAGCATACAGTATATACACCACAAAAGAGGGAAAGATTACAACATCTTGCTAAGAACTTACATTTTCAGATGCTGTATAAACATGAGTTGGACAATTAACATGACATCAAATTTGCATAACAGGCAAGGATTTTACACATGGATGATACTATTTAAACAAACATTATACATTTCAGTCGTTTCCACCAGATGAAGGAGGTGCCATGTAGTGAAGTAATGATAAAAGTGTTTTTTTAGAGAGTCTATGTAGCACTCCCCAAAACATCTACCACATTAGCCTTTCTGTCTAAAGTAGCCTCCAGTGAATCCATTTGGAACTGAAAGAATAGTTTCTCCTTAAATAAAGTAA
>WWET01002093.1:105273-116199 GCA_011038615.1 Limnodynastes dumerilii
GCCGCTACTATGGACGCCCGATCTACGATCGTCTGCCCGGCGCATGCGCATTAGAGCTACGGCCGCCGTACTAGCGACGCCGTACTAGCGACGACGGCCGTAGCTCAGGATCAGGCCCATTCACAATAAAATAGCTATCAAAAGTGCACAGTGCAATATAAAAATGATGATGCTTCAGATGAATAATATGAGTTCCATAATAATGAACAATAAATGCTGTCCCAAATAGTAAAGATCCACACACAGGGGTAGATCCAGAACAAAGTCCGCAAGTGAATTTACGCTAGCCGCTAGCGTAAATTCACACATTAGTACTTACTGCGCATGCACACTGCAGATGTTAGGCAACGTAAGACATAGTGTAAGGGGCAGTCACGTATCAGTAGCGTATCAACTTACGATGGGGCGTGCCAGCCATACGACACTAGTATTTATGCTTTGAAGGAGGGGTGAGGCATTTAAATCGTACAGTATGGGCGTGCTTAGCAGTGCAGCTACGTGTGTGAAGTCCGTCTGCTAGTGGTTACACAGAGTAAAGTTAATGGTAGGGTATGGAAATCGTAAGGCATCTAAAATACGTACATGAGAGGGGAGTGCCGAGGGGAGTGCAGCAAAGGTACGCTAGCATAAGACCGCAGCGTAGTAGAAGCGTAGCTCTGGATCTGGCCCACAATGTCCACTTAAAACTGAATAGCCCAAACAGCAGTGGTATGTAATAACAATGGCAACAATGGTCAGCAGATGGTAAAGGGATACTTAGAATGCGATCATAACATCCGGAAATGGGAGCCTCAGAAAAAGTAAAAAGTGCACTCAGTAGCAGCTACTTTGTCACAAAGTTGAGAGTGGGATACTAGACAATATATAGTAGCATGTACCATCCAAGCTCAATCTTGTGAGCTGTGAGGTGGTCCAATTTGACTAGGAAATACTGGAAATGAATGTTATTCATATTAATAATGCTTTAGGAGCAAAAATAGATACAAATTACTTCATTTTAGCATTTATTTTTTTTAGCAATTTTAAATAGAATATAGATCCAAAACCAAAACATTTCTTTTTTTTGACAAAACCAAAACTAAAACACGACGAAAATTTAAAACCAAAACCAAAACACGGGGCTTGGCGTTCATCTCTAGTATAAGTGTAGACCTTAGCTATGCCATGTTGAACTGTAAGGGGAGGCCAATTTAAATTGTAAAAGCAGAATCAGAATTATGAGGTACAGTTTCTTAGCTCATCTCTGTTTTATAGATTAAACATAGGGCTATGCAGTAATTGATTTCTATGTGCAAAAGTAAAGTATTTTACCTGCTAAAAATGGTTTAGCCACAATGTACACTTACACCTGTTTGTCTCTTACTCCCAAATTCCCTATATGACATAATGCTACAGCTAACAGGAAAATATTATATCATGGACAAACATTACATGACAATTAGGGCTACAGTAGCACAGCTCTGCAATAATCTGAATAGGATGAGACCAGTTCTGGTTTATTCAGGAATTCTGATATAATTGGATTGAATCAAGGTTGACGACTTTTAACAGCTTTCAAAAGCTATAGATGCATGCAGGGGGTGGGGCTTAATTACGTGATTTATGCAAATCGCTTGTGTTATTAAGCCCAGCCCCCTGACTAATACTGACCCATTTTTAGCTGTAATAGGGATTGGGACAGGGCTTGATGGCGCAAATTGCATCAAGTCCCTCCCTGTCCCTAGCAACACTAGTATACTAGTGTTGCTAGGCAGGGGGGCAGGACTTGAGGCCATGATTTCCAAGTCACTTGTGGGAGATTTGCAGGCTCTCCCAGGATACTGGGAGAACTGCCAGTGTTTCGGGAGTCTCCTGGACATTCCAGGAGAGTCGGCAACCCTGGGTTGAATAGTTTATGGACTGTTTATCTTCATTTTATTTACTGGCCTGATTACATTGTTTGAAATAGTCAAGATGGAGATAGCACAAATAGTGTTTACTGGGGGAAGGGGGGTGGATGTGTGATAAGGTGGGCTGCCTGTCCAGAAATGTCCCTAACAGACATTAATCAATAGCAAACTATGGGAAAAGGATAAAGGTGCTCAAACCTCAGAGTGTGTGTGTTTGTAATCTGGATTCAGGTGTTAGAGGGAGGGGGTTATTAAACGTAATGCCTGAAGTATTAGGGATAGTGAAAGTGTGTCGGTACACAGAAGATGGATAAATAACAATGGAGCAGGCAAACATCTATTGTGGGTGTCCTCAATCGGATGGTGTAAGGTTCAATAAGTTCAGAAAGTTCAAAAAGCTCCCAGTCTATAGAGAGTCCTATGCCAAAATTCAGTACTGCTGTTCTTGGTATCCAAACAAGGAGGGTAACAGGTGTAAGGAAGAATCAAGTCAGTATAATGATGGTAAAAGTTTTTTTGTTTGTGTGGCTGTGGTGCTCCCGGTGGAGTAGTTAACAGTGGGACAAAGCGAAGAGAGCAGAGAAAGACATCCAATAGTGTAGTACATATAAACAGCTGTCGGGTATTGAAGATATAAAAAATGCACTCACATTTAGATGGCTTGTAAGGTTGTGTGTCTCCACAGATTATGGTGGGTGTTCCGCCCTGCGTCCTGGTTCCGGGTCAAGGTGTTTCCTCCGTCTGGGTCCTGGGTCTGCCGGCGGTGTCCTTTGCTTGTTAGGTAGGCTTGCTGCCGATGCTGTGGTATGGATGGACGTGTGTGCGAGTATGACTACGTCGTGCTCTCCTCCTTCCCGTTTACTTTTTGTTTACGCTGGTTGCCAATAAATATTAAAAACTACTTACTTGTCAATAAATAGAAATTTTACACAGTAGAGGTGCCTCGTGTCTTTCACAACCTCCCTGGGCTTGCAGGACCAACTTTGTCGGAATAGAAGGTATTTGCCACCAGGAAACGCCGACAGGAAGTACCAGCGTAAACAAACAGTAACCAGGAAGGAGGAGAGTGCCAGTTTAACTGTGCAACAACTAATGAAAAATGTAAAATACCCAAAATGGTTTAGCATACCTCAGGTATGGTATCTTTTAATGGAGGCCCCTTAAGAAGTGAGTGACACAGGTCAGCAGCCTAAACCAGCTTTTATTAACAGCCTGCAGCTGTAGCTCCTTATTTGTCTCAAGACATGATAAAAAAAAACTTATGTATGATAGCAACCTGGAGAATATAAAACATTCCTCTAACATTAATCCAGGGTTTCTGTCTACATACACTATAAATAAGCAGGATGTAATTTTGTGCACTGTATATTCAACAATATTGCATTCATACAGGAATTAATTTACAGTTACTGTAAGTAAATCTTGTGTCTGGAGAGAAAATCTGAGCCCACAACAGGATCTTCCATCGGAGAGACTGAGGAACGAAAGTTTTACCAGATGGAGGAGGCTTGGTAAGTTGAATGGAGGCAACTTGGATGGGATTCAAGATTAATTGAAAGTGAATCTGCCTTATGATTCTTGGTAACAGGTCAGAACTGGAGGGTAAACTTGAAGCGAGAAAAGAATAATGACCACCTGGCTTGAAGAGGATTGAGACAGCGAGCAGTCTAGAAGGTACAACAGGTTTTTATGATCAGTATAGATCGTGATGGGATGGACAGCTCCCTCCAAGAGATAACGCCATTCCTCCAGAGCCAGCTTCATGGCCAAGAGTTCCTTCTCACCGAGTAGTTCTGAATGAACCATCTATAGAAGTCTGTGAAACAAATAAAACGTTATATGCCTCTGGTAGTGGTAGGCTGGGGCCAGTCGAGGATGGCTTGAACCTTCGCGGTATCCATACGAAGCTCGGACCCAGACAGGATGAATCCAAGGAAAGTGACCTCCTCAGTTTCAAAGATGCACTTTTCTAGCTTACAATAAATCTGATGTTGACGGAGACAGGATAAGACCTCTCTGACTTGATTCCGATGCTCCTCTAGGGTCGAAGAGAATATAAGTATGTTGTCTAGATAGACGATGACCGACTGGTTCAGGAGATCCCTAAAAATTTAATTAATAAAACTTTGGAACACTGCTGGGGCGTTACTGAGTCCAAAGGGCATCACTAGGTATTCATAGTACCCATCCCAGGTATTAAAAAAGGTTTTTCACTCATCCCCAAAACAGATCCTGATGAGATTATACGCCCCTTGGAGATCTAACTTCATGAACACCTGGGACCCTCTAATCCGATCGAACATCTCTGAAATTAGGGGTTGTGGGTACTGGTTTTTGATGGTGATATTATTAAAACCCCAATAGTCAATGCAGGGGCATAGGACTCCGTCTTTCTTTTTTTTACAAAAAAAGAACCTTACTCCTGCAGGGGATGTAAAAGGACATATGAATTCCCGTTCTAGGTTTTCTGAAATGTAACTAGTCATGGCTTGGGTTTCAGGGATGGACAAGAGATCGGTCCAGCCACAAGGAGGAGTGGACCAAGGAACCAAATTGATAGGTTAGTCCCAAGGTCAGTGCGGAGGTAATGACTCAGCTGCCTCAGGCAGAAAACGTCAGAAAAATGTTGATATTGAACTGGAAACTGAGAGCATAGAGGACTGAGTTTGTCGCTGGGGAAGAATTTTAGGTAGGCACTTCTGGAAGCAGGTAGAACCCCAACTGAGAATCTGGGAGGTAACCCAGTCCACATTTGGATTGTGGACCTGAAGCCAAGATAGTCTGAGGATCAAGGGAGAAGAAGCCTCAGCAAGAAGTAAGAGCCGGATGGTCTCAGAGTGGAGAGCTCCAATGTTGAGCGTCAGCGGAAGTGTGCGATGTGTAACAGTTCCACCAGAAATCCGTCTGCCATCTACCGCAGTGAGGTACGTAGGAGCAGGAAGAGGTTCAATGGGAATTCCTAATTCTTTTACCACCTGAGCAACAATAAAGTTCTCTGTGGCCCCAGAGTGTAGAAAAGCGAGTAACTCGGTAGTTTGATCCCCTAGAACAAGCGTCAGAGGAATTAGACAGTCCCGGTGATTCGAGGAGCGGATAGATACTCCTGAACTGATCTCCTAAGAGACTGTCAGGAGCGAGCGTTTCCCGGATGCTTGAAGCATCAAAGACGGGTATGCCCAGAGTTGCCACAGTAAAAGCGGAGGTTGTCTCTAACCCTTCTTGTCTTTCTTGAGGAGAAAGTCAAGCTATCCCTAGTTGCATTGGTTCCTCAGTCAAGGTGGCGGGAGACTTAGGGCGAGGAGATATAGAAAGCCTTGGACTGGACACCTTCTTCCTCTCGAATCTTCTCTCCCATTGACGGATGTCAATTCGAATGCAAGTGGAAATGAGCGAATCAAGTGTGGTGGCCGTGATGTAGGATAACAAGCCATCTTTAATTCACTCCAACAGACCCTCTTGGAATACAGACATGAGAGCCTCCTCGTTCCAGGAAAGTTCAGAGGAGAGAGTACAAAACTGGATGACATATTCTCCAACAGTCAGGTCCTTCCGGCGAAGCCAGAGAATATCTGATGCCGCAGAAGCCGTGTGACCAGAGTCATCAAAAATCATTTGGAAGGTTTTCAGGAAGTCTGCGAGGGTGGAGAGTGTCGGGCTGAACTTTTCCAAGAGAGGCGATACCCAGGCCAGGGCTTTACCAGACAGCAAGAAGATCACATAGGCAATTTTGGCTTTATTTGTTGGGAAATTTTCTTGTTGTAATTCGTCAATTTGCATTAATAAGGGATTCCTCGGCAGTGTTCAGGATCTCCATCAAATTTGGCTGGGGTTGACAGCGGAATACAGGACCCACTAGAGGCAGACACAGTGGCAGGAGTGACTGATTGACCATGGGCCATCATGATCTGCTGGAAAGTTCTGGTTACTTATGTGTTGCAAGCAGGATACTACTTGGCCCATAGTGCCCATAGCGGCTTCCTGTATTTGAATCCTCACCGAAAGACTGCATTCCCCCCTGGGGGTTTTGCCCGGCCTGAGTCATTTGTCCAGAACATACTTTAATGATCTGGGTCAGATTGGAATCAATTGCGGATTCCGAGGGGTGTGTAGAACAGCTGGCACTTTAGAGGAAGCCGGGTGGCTGGAGGTATTGCTTAAGCATAAAAGATAGACAGAACTAAGACGATACAGCGGACTGCTGGACTGAACTGGATTGCTCCACATACTTGGACTAGACAGCAGACAGCTGGACTGGACTGGACTGGATTGCTCCAGATACTTGGACTGGACAGCAGACTGCTGGACTGGACTGGATTGCTCCAGATACTTGGACTGGACAGCGGACTGTTGGACTGAACTGTATTGCTCCAGATACTTGGACTGGACAGTGGACTGGACTGGATTGCTCCAGATACTTGGACTGCACAGCGGACTGCTGGACTGGATTGCACCAGGAGCTGGACAGGACTGGATTGCACCAGGAGCTGGACTGGACTGGATTGCACCAGGAGCTGGACTGGTGCAATCCAGTCCAGTCCAGTCCAGTCTGGACTGGTGCACCAGGAGCTAGACTGGACTGGTTTGCACCAGGAGTTGGACTGGACTGGTTTGCACCAGGAACTGGACAAGACTGGATTGCACTAGGAGCTGGACTCGCTAGGCAGACTTGGACACTGATTAGCAGAGAGCACTTCAGCATAGAACCAGGCACCTTGAGTAACCAAGTTGTTCTAGCACTGAAGGATCAGTGCACAGGATTTAAATAGTGCACCCTGGCTCAGGATTGGGTAGCCAAATCATGTGCTTCCCCTGGTGAGACTCCCATTGTCTGCTGCAGGTCATGTGCCCTTATGCAAGATGGCTTCAGCCATGCACCGGAGATCAGCGGTGTTGGCGCTGAGGAGAACATGGGGTGGACAGAACGGGCTAACAGGAGGTTGCTACTACTGAGAGTGGCACCTCCAAAGAGCAGGTGGACGGGCACGGCATGAGAGAGCTGCCGACAGACGGCCTCTCACAAGGTAAGTGTGGCGGCGTCTGCCGCCAAGTGTGACACCAATTATTAGTGACTGGTTGAATAATTCAGTTAATGGTTTTTCCACCAGCCCTCTAAGCTCTTTTAGTATTCTTGGATTTATGAAAAAAACCAATAAAGAGAAACCCAGGTGCCAAAGAGAACTCAGCTGTGAGGGGGGAACTTTCTGCAATTTCCCCTTTAAAAACAAACAAGAAGCAAACACACAAGGTGTAATCACAGCGAGGAAAAAGAAATTTAGTATCTATGAATTCACCAAATTCAACTCAGGTGGCAACCAAGTGTAGATTTAGATGAAAAATTTTATTATACTAAAAAACACAAGTAAATAAAAACAACAAACAATATGTTACTGAGTAAATGTACAGAAAGCGCTGATACTAACTCTAACTGCCTCACAGCTGTCAATCACTATGGATACATGTGTATCTAAATTCACATTTACTTAGTAACATATTGTTTGTTGTTTTTATTTACTTGTGTTTTTTAGTATAATAAAATTTTTCATCTAAATCTACACTTGGTTGCCACCTGAGTTGAATTTGGTGAATTCATAGATACTAAATTTCTTTTTCCTCGCTGTGATTACACCTTGTGTGTTTGCTTCTTATTCTTGGATATATCCCATCTAGCCGCATTGATTTGTCCACTTTCAGCTTTGAAAGCTCTTTTAGTACATGCTCCTCAGTGAAAGTAGCAGTAATTGCCCCAAATTATTATATTATGTATTAATAGCCTTCCCATTTAAAAGTGGTCCCTTTCCCTCTTTTTCTTTTGTGAATATTGAACAGAATTAATTGTTAAGATGATCTGCCATAGCCCTTTCACCCTCAACAAGATTCCCACTCTCTGTTTTGAGCCTTACTATACCCTCTTTAGTTTGTCGTTTTTCATTTATAAACCTAGAAAAGCTTTTGTACCCTTTTCGTACCAGTGGGTCAGTTTTTCCTCAGTTTGTGCCTTTGCTGCCCTGATAAACTTTTTAGCCTCATTCTGTTTTGAAAAATACTCCTCCCTGTCATTATTATTTTGAGTTTGCTTATAATTCCGAAATGCCATCTTTTTTGCTTTCACTATAGACGCTACCTCTTTTGTAAACCACTTTGGCTTTCTTTTTCTGGGGTTTTTACTAACCTTTCTTATACAAAGGTCTGTTGCTGTTAATAATGCATTTTTTACATTTCCCCACTGCTCCTGTACTCCTTTCCTTTCTCCTGTGACTCCACTTTGTCAAAGAATCACTTACACATTTCCCCATTTCCACAAAATCTGTCTTCCTAAAGTCTAACACCCTTGTGTTTGTGTGGTACATCTCTCTCAGTCATTAATGCTAAACCATAATGCTTGTGATGATCACTGGATCCTAGGTTCTCACCCACACATATTTCAGTGCTATGTACTTTAGCAACCTCCCTACTGCAATGTAACTAACTGTTATATAAAGTTCACCAATGTAATTATGGACAGTGCTACTGCTTGCAAATGTCAGATATCTGTCCCCATAGCAGCGGGGCTGACAGGTTAGCCCATTCACTTTTAGCGCTGTTAGCGCTTCATAAAAAGTTTAGTACCCGCTCTCTACTACAAGGGAGCAGGTGGGTATGCTGATTTCCTAATAGCGCTGTAGTGCTCTGAGGATACTAACTCTCCACTGCTATCAGCACTCTAAATTGTGAAATGCCTGTCTCCAATTCAAGGGAGTTAACGGGCTGCACACTGACCACTAAGCTGGGCCAAAGAATGGCTACAATAATAAAGGTAATGTGTTTGGACAGCAGTGAAACTACCGATTCACACAGACAGGGCTTTGCCAAGGAACGTCTTTGTCAATTCGCACCCAATTTTAATTAATGAAATATAAGTTACTGTATATATATATATATATATATATAATCAAGAGAGAAGGGGGCACTTAATTGTGTAGGTATTTTTAATAATAAAAGCATTCATAGGTATAAAAGCATGTACCAGAAGGTTTCTTTGTTCAAAGAGCTTCAGATATCAACACAGGCAGTCAGGAGCACCAGCCAGAAGCTCTGTTACACAGACCATACGGAGGATCCAATCGTCCAGCGGCACGTGTCAGCTTCAGACTGGAGAGAGAACCTTCGGTTCCCGTGTGCTGCACTCAACTAATCAAGAAAGTTACAAAGTAGGCGTATACCCTACGCGTTTCTTCGGTCAATGACTTTGTCATGGGGAGTGACACGTCTACTATGGTAAGTTCATATATAGTGTTTCCACAGGTGATTACTAATTAATCAGAATTCGAAAACCAGCTTGTTACACAATAAAATTTACATGCTAGAAATTACATGCAGAGTAATTAATAATAAATACAATGGGGTAGATCCAGAACTCCGCTTGCAATACGTTTACTCACGTGGCGTATTTACGCGCACGTACTTTCTATACACTCCCCTTGGCACACCCCTTAAATGTACGTATTTTGTCCGAGATCCACTTTCCAAACCCTACCTTAACTTTTGCACACGTAACCGATGTCATCCGCTCACGTACGTATGGGCAACACGTATTTACGCAGCTAAGCATGCCCAAACTGTACACTTGAAATACAACCCCCCGCCTACATAGCGTCTTTATGACGTATTTTAGACTCACGTAAAATTGGCACGCCCACACGTAAGTATTTACGTGACACATACGTGAATGGCCCATACGTTCACATTTACGCTATGTTAGCCCATACGTTCACATTTACGCTACGCTACGGAGCGTATTTTCTATGGTGCGCATGCGCAGTACTTACCAAAACGCGATTTTACGTCTCCGCCACGCGTAAATTCGCTCACAAGCATTGTTCTGGATCTGGCCCAATATCATTCAAATAAAAGATTAAATCATACCAATAAATATGATACATGATTTAAAAGAAATGTAATAATACTTAAATAATACAGCAGCAATGCTTGAGAAATCTAATATCCTATAGGGATATTGCACATTGGTCGTACTATATTCTATGACCCTCTAAGTATCTTATCAATTATACCGGTAGTTGACCCTATCTATTAGACAGATGAATGAGGTACAATTTGAACTTTACTAGACCAGATGGTCAAGGGTAGGCAAATACAATTATTATACAAGGACCTGGGATGGATTATTAGGGTTCAATTAGAGAAAAGGTGTAATCTCATAATTTTCATTGAGACCGTGGGGTGTGAGGGAGTTCAATGTGATTATCCAGAAAGTCTCTCTCTGTGACAATCTATTGTTCCGATCACCCTCATGGACATCTTTTTGTATCCACTCTATGACCTTAAAGGTCACTGTGTCTATGTTTGAATTGTGGGCTTGGAAAAAATGTCGGGGGACGCTGTGATTGGAATCTTTGTTGGTAATGTTTTGAAGGTGCTCTAGAGCTCTCAATTTAAAGCATTGTTTGGTATTGCTGACATATTTTTTGCAACACCCACATTCAAGCATATATACCACATGACTAAAAGTACAATTGGTATAATGTTTTATTAAAAATTCTTTGGAACCATCGAAGTTTGAAAATGATTTATTTTCCTTGTGACAATGCTTGCAGACTTTGCATCGCCAACAAGGGTAGAAACCCACAGGTCTAAAACCGAGATCTTTTGGAGGAATAGGTATGGGAGGAAGGAGACTAGGAGAAAGGGTAGATTTTAAATTTTTAACCTTTCTAAATCTACTGCAACTTCAGGTTTATCTGGAAGTATGCCAGACAATAAAGAGTCAAAAATTAGGATTTTTTTGTGGTTATTGATTATCTTAGTTATTTGTGAACCTGCTTGGTTATAGTTGGTAACAAAAGAGCAGATGGATTTATTTTCAGTTTTTTTCATGATAGGTGAGTAGGGACTGTCTATCTCTATCCCTAGCTTTCTTAAGACTAGTTTCTACAAGTTCGTTGGGATAATGTTTCTCGATAAATTTCTCTTTATATAGTATGGCTTGTTCATCGAATTTAGACAAATCCGAACAATTACATCTCAATCTCACAAATTGGGA
>WWET01002093.1:116425-129072 GCA_011038615.1 Limnodynastes dumerilii
TACTCAACCCTCACATACTATAATTACACATTCCCCCCCCTCACATACTATAATTAAACATTACCCCCCCTCCCCCTCACTTACTATAATTACATTACTCCACCCTCACATACTTTAATTTAATATTACCTCCCCACACACACACATACTATAACCTCACATTACCCTAACTCCCCCTCATACTTTAACCCCCAAAAAGCTTTTATAAGTCTCTTACCTGTTTTGTCGTCTTCCTCACCCTCCGTCCTCTGCGGCGCCTCTTCTTCTGCATGACGCTGACGTCGGCGTCACGCAGTGTCAGCGTCGGGGTACACAAACACCGTACCCGGACCATTGCGTCCAGGCTCTGTGTATGTGTTGCTATGGCAACACACATAGTGCCCTAGCTGCTGCATCCAGGCACTGTGTATGTGACAATACAGTGTCCGGGAATAATACTATTCCCGGACATTGTATTGTCTCCGCGAGAAAAGGGTCCTCTCCCAGGAGTCTCCCGGATATTTCAGGAGAGTCGGCAATCATGCTCTAAACTGAAACTAATTGGCTACAAACACAGGCATAATATAGCAGTCCATGTGATGCTGGGAGGCCAATGTTTATAGAATTAAAGAAAAAATGTAGATAAAAATTAACCATAAATTCTAAGTTAATTCTAAATTATAATGGAATTATAACTGATGTATTGTGGCAGTTATAAGACTTGATGAAAGTCCTGCTTTATTCAGATAGTGATTATGACCGTTGTCTGGGCTGAATCAAAATAGTTCTATGGAAACAGAAAATAGCAAAATAAGATGTATATATACACACACATACGTACAGAATGGAGGTTGCTCAAGTTTATAAGATAATATGGAACAGATTCTGTAAGGTATGGGGAATTTACACAAATACGAAAAGACACCCCAACACTCTTGCAATTACCCAGCCACAAACCATAACTTTCTATCTTTAAAATAAAAGTCAGAGAATTTGTTACATGCATCTGCAAATATAGGATAAGCCACCAGTCACTTACAAAGCTTCTCTCTTGGTGTTCCTAACTCTAAAACTGTCAGAGTCCCAACTTTGAGTCATATATCATGTATTTTGAAATTGAGAGCTCACCCCTGGCAGAAGTCCCTAAGTCTCCAAAACAGCTACTCTGAGACAGCACCCCCTGTTAGTTGCTATCCCAGGCAAGCTTTAAAACAAACACACAAAAATGGAGGTTGCTCAAATCAATTTATAAGGTAATATAGAGCAGGTGCTGTAAGGTATGGGGAATTTACACATATACACAAAAAGGCATCCCAGCACTCTTGAAATTACCCAGCCATAAACCATAACTTTCTATCTTTAAAATACAAGTCAGAGAATTTGTTACATACATCTGCAGATATATGATAAGCCACCAGCCACTTACAAGGTTTCTCATTTAAAAATATATGGTATAAGTTGGTGGCTTATCATATATTTATGTTACAGTCTCCCAAGGGGTTCTCACTGGGGTGCGGAGTCTAAATCAGGGCCATATTTTTGCTAGAGCCTCTGATGGTGAGGTTAATCTGGTCTGTTGGCACCTGATAGGTCGTGGTCCCCAGTGATTGCTACCAAGGGAAGAGCTGCAACGTGGATACCAATCCGGGAACCCAAGCACACCGGAATGCAGGTTGGAACCCTTGCACACAAAGGTAAGTATACCAGGAACACTATGCTCTTGCAAACACCACACAGAAGTACAATATGCAGTCAAGACCCTATAGCAGAATACTGGATTATAATACTAACAGGTGCCCAATACACTCAGTAATATATAGGCAGGGAGAAAGCCTGGACTGGACTGGTGGAACAGAATACCCAGGAGAGGGTAACCAGCTGGATACCTAGATAACTGCAATACCTGGAGGAACCACAAGTTCCAGAATAAACAGTGCCAGGTAAGTAGGCAGATAAAACAGATAGAAAGGAAAGTCTGGTGAGCTGATTCTACTCACTATTCTACTACTATACCACTGAGAGATGGAAACACAGTGGAGAGCAGGCGATCACCAATACACACTATGAGATGGAATACACAGTGGTAAACAGACACTCACCAACACACACTGAGAGATGGTACACACAGTGGGGAGATGCAGGAAGGTGAGAAGCACACGGGTGAGATGGCAAACACCGGGTGGCAAACATAAACTGAAGGAGTTCAACAGGTAGACTCCAGCACGCTGCAAGATGGCAACAGCAGCGTGCACCAGAGGAGAGTAGATGGAAACACTCGCCTGGCAGGAACGGAGAGAGTGTGAGATGACAAACACACACGCACGCCACACACGGCGGGAGGTTGGCTGGAACCTGGCCGGGGCTGAAGCTGCCGACACATGCAGGCCACTCATGCCGCACACTTCACACAGGACAGCGGGCAGACAAACAAACAATGAATAAGGGTAACGAAAAGCAAGGGGAAACACCAGGATAAACACAAGGGGTCCAACACAATCAGAAACTCAGCAGAGCATGATAAGACAGCAGGCAGAACGTAGGTAAACCAGACACTTTAACCGACAATCAAATCTCCCGGGCAGAAGCTATTCAAAGAACAGCCCACCAATCAGCTGCAGGAATTAAACACACGTCTCTGCTAATACTGCAGCTGGGGAGAAACAGGCACTTAGAAACAAGTAGGGAATTTCACACACTACTGGGTCTATTCTTGCAGAGTGTAACAATTTGCAGGTGTATTTAACAAATTTTCTGACTTTTATTTTAAATATAGAAAGTTATGGTTTGTGGCTAGGTAATTGCAAGAGTGCTGGGGTGTCTTTTTTGTATTTGTGTAAATTCCCCCTACCTTACAGCACCTGCTCCCTACTCCATATTACCTTATAATGTGTTTGTATGTATATATATATATATATATATATATATATACACACACATACATACACACACACAAAGACACACACACAGAGCCACCATTTGGGGTTTTTGTATTTGTGTAAATTCCCCCTACCTTACAGCACCTGCTCCCTACTCCATATTACCTTATAATGTGTTTGTATGTATATATATATATATATATATATACAGATTCTACTGTGAGTGCCCACCTATATATACTACTGGCAGTCTATTTCTATCTAAAGTGTTAGACTAGTGTTATTGGTGCACCAATCCCATATAACGGAACAGTGGATCCTGGTTGAATAAGAGATTTATACGGCAGTTTGTAGCCGGCTAATACTAGTGCAGGGGTATACTATATTATTATGACAAGAATATTTCTCTACATGTTGGAAAATCTACTTAAATACTTAACTTCTTTCCCCTCTGCATGAATAAGTTGTGTTGTATAGAAGATGTATGATGCTCTGCTTTCTGTATTGTACTTTGTGAATTTTGTATTAGAACATCTAGCCTGCTTTATAACAGCAATTCTAAATTTTAGAATTCAAGCTCTAAAAGTCTACAATATCTACAAAACCAATCATTATCCCCATGTCTGCTGTATTATCTAAAAAGATATATTGCTTGAGTTCAAATTGAGGTTGCTATACAATCTCTGGAATAAAAGCTGTCATTATTGCAAACTAAACAGTAGTGAGCAAATTAGTAAATAATATGAAAACAGTAACTTCAGCCTACTCAATATGCTAACCATTAATCTCTGCTATGGATTTCACATTCAGATTTTACCTCCAGGTATTTCGACACATTTATAACAAAGGAAATGCATTTGTCTTTTCAAAAAGGAAAATAATTTCATTTTATTTGAGTATTTAGTTTTAAATGTTCATTTGTATATCCATTCTGAAGTTTTTTTTTGTTGTTGAATATTTAGTAGACGCGGTTTGCCTACAAGATAATTATATTATACTAATATAGCATGAAGAAACGAAAGCAGTAATTATGTTTTTATTCACTCCCATTTTGCAATTTGCAGTTGACTATTTGAAGGATTTAAAATATTTAAATGATTTCTCCAATTCACACTTAAAATGAGACAGCATTACTTTTAGAAATTACACTTATATCATAAAAATTATATTTTCTACCACTCAATTTAATTAGCAAAAAAAATCATATTACTAAAAGTAACAAATAAAATGTTATAATTAATAAGACAAAAAACCTTCAAACCTTTTTGTTATCTGACCCAACATATAACTTACTCCTGTTTGAATTTGATTTGCCTATTGTAAAAAAAAAAATGATGACTAATCTGACATATTTGCATTTGTTTGTGTAGTTAAGGCATTGACTTAATTAAATTACAAACAGAAGTCCATCAGTATGAAAATATTCTCCAAAACAAACAAAAAACAAAAACAGGAGCATATGTACAGCACAAAGAGTTGAACTTAAGGAGAGATAAATGTTAACTGTGAAAAGAGAGTACAGTTCAAAAGGGTATGGTTCTTTGCTGGGAGAGAACGGACCTTTTCGAAATAGGGCTGTTCTATTCCAGTCAGTTTCAAACTGGCTGGGAAGTCAATTGCTTTTGCCTTGAAGAGGCAAAGCAATCAAAGCCTGGAGCACCGAACTCGGTGCTCCAAATGGTAAGCATAAAATCTAACCCCAACCCGTTCCACAATTCTTTTAACCTTACCCCAAGAGGTTACGCATCTCCCCAGTGGCATGTCTGAGGCAGGAGGAGGGTACAATCAGTTCAAAATTATGTTGCAGTGGTGTATTTAAAAATTTAGGTCCTTAACCATATATGAAGTTGAAGCTCAACTTTGGATGACTAAGAATTCAACAAAGAAAAAATTTAAATAAAATACTAGCTTATACTATACAATATTTATTAAGCTTAAGGATTCACAATTAGTTTGAAAATGTAAAAAATATATAATTATAAGTAAAATAAATCAATAGAAAATACATGCTTCCACAAATTTAGTTAGGCTGTCAGCACAAAGCGATCGCAAACATTCATCCATAGGTCTTTCATAATTGTGATGTCTTTCTGGATTAAACATACCCTGTGCCTGGTGCAAATAAAATTTGCTGACTCCTTGTTTCTCTCTTCCGGTGCTGCCATTCAAAGGGTTATTAATGTTAAGACAGGACTTGATGTCATCAAGCCCCACCCATCCTTAGTAACTCTCAGGGCTTATAGCTGTGATTTTCTTAAATCAAGGAGATTTGTCAGTTCTCGTGGGGCTTCAGGAACAATGTCCGACTTTTAGGAGTCTCCCGGGAATTCTAGGAGAGTCAACAACTATGGTGCAAATCTAGTAGAAGTTTTAATTACTTCTGCTAATGTTCAGGTCTAGATTGACCTCTTTGTGGAACCACGCCCTTGCTCTGAATAGCCTATGTTTGTCCATCCATTCCGATTCTTACAACACCAAGTCACTCAAACAAAGTTGTGCATTGATTTTATGCCTGAATATCAACCATCACATACGCTTCTTATATATTTAGCATAAATTTCACTTAGTATCGGTTTCTAATGTTGTTAATTTGTCAGAATATGCTACCCTTGTAGTGTAGGGATAATTCTGCATTTGCAATTAGTTAAGCAATAAAAATGTTTAAACTGATGATTGATGAGAGTACTAGTAATACAATTACAATTTTTATTGATTACTAAAAAATTACGAAGAAATACTTTGTGTGTGTTAATGACCGTGCAACCTTCCGTTGATAAGTAATTGACATGTTGGAGCACAGTAAGGGACATTAAAGAATGATGGAGGTAAAACAAAACAACATATATTGGGAGAGATGATTGCAATGGTTTTGTTTCTTTTTTTCATACCTAATTATATATTCATATTGGGTGGTCAGCTAAGAAAAGATCATTTTTTGTAGTGTGCGATACCCAAATACTTGGGATACCCAAATACTGTAGGCCTACAAAACAGTGCAAGCTGGTTAATGCTTTGTACATTCTGCATTTACAAATTTCAGAATGTACTCCACTACACTACGACCTATTGGAATTCCCCTGTAGAGTTTTAAAATGTAGGTTTTGCTAAGACTTTTGAAACAATATTTCACCCACATAAATGACTAAGTTTTACTACTGTTATATTTGACTGTTGAACTAAGTCCATATTAAAACAAATTGTGAAATATCATTACAAATAACTTCAAGTGATGATTTTTACTTGCATACCTTTACACTAGAACTTTATCAAAGCTCAGGTTCACATTTGTCAAAAACATAATAAACTTATTTATTTATATACTTATTTGCTGTCATATTTAGTCAATATTACATATTTACAGAGAATGCAAGATTTAAACCCCTTAAGCGTGTGTTTGGAAAAATTAAAAAAACAGTGGGCTGCATTCACAACCTTGTATTTTTTTTACATACGTCCCTAATTTTCCCAATCTAACTACTAAGCATGCGTAGTAGCTAGATTCAGAAAATAAGGGACGTTTGTAAAAAGAAATACTGGTTGGTGAATCCGGCCTAGTGTCTTTGATGAAAAAATAAAAAGTTAAGTCTTTCTGAAAGTAAAAATATTATGTTTAATTAAAGACCCAATTAAAACATATGTAATCCATATGACAATATTTTTTTACGCTTTCATTTAATAGTACTAACACAGGTGCACACACATTCTCAAAAAACATATTGTACACAGCAACAATAATATATTTGCCACATATTTTGTAGATGTCATTTTCATATCAGACATATCTTGTTTCTGTGTTCCTTCATTTTATCTCCTTTTGTCTGCCCTAGTAGTGACCTTGTCCAACCAGATTACGGGCCAGATCCTAAACTACATACGCAAGCAATTTTACGCTAGCCACTGACGTAAATTTGCCAATTTGTATTTACCGCGCATGCGTGCGGCAGATGTTACGACTCGTAACACTGAACATACATACCATTAGTGTAACTACGAACTAAGGGGCAGGGGCATCCATACGACACCCATAGTTATGCTTTGGGAGGCATTTAAATTGGACAGTATGGGCCGGGTTGGGCTGTAACATACGTAAATCCATTATGTACGTCAGTACTTATGCTTTGAAAAGTTAAGGTAGGGTTTCGGCAGCAAAAATTGTTAAAAGTACGTATGAGTGAGGGTAGTGCCTAGGGGAGTGGATCTAGAATCTCTCCCTACGTATGTACCTAAAAACTTTTGTGAGCAATTAAGGGTTTTGCTATAATAAGAATATAAATGTAGCTTAAGGACCTGCATCAGAACACCAATGGCTAAACAATACTTCAAAAAAAGCTGGATTATAACTGAAGGTAGCTTATAAAACTCAGGTTTAAGATTTAAGATGTAATAGGAAGTTAGCAATGTAACATCACCAATATGGTGATAATCTGATGATGTGGATTAAACATACAGGAGACTATAAGGCAGCTGGTAAGGGCCCAATGGAGTCCTTAGCCAGGGTAGTAAGTTAGAAACATAGAAAGTGACAGCAGATAAGAGCCACATGGCCCACCCAGTCTGCCCAGTTGTTTATTTAAAACTATATTGACCCTGGTCCCTATTTATCCTTAATCTAGTTTGAGATTTAGGATCTCCTTATATTCATCCCAAGCATGTTTAAACTGTTCTACTGTGTTAGCCTCAACCACCTCAGATGGGAGAATATTCCAATTATCTACCACCCTTTAAGTGAAGTAATTTTTCTGCACATTTCCTTTGAATCTACCACCCTCCAGTTTATATTTGTGCCCTCGTGTTCTATTACACCTCTTCCTTCGAAAAATGCCACCCTACTCTATCCAATCACAACCCTTGATATATTTGAAAGCTGCTATCATATCCTCCCTCTCACTTCTCTGCTCCAAGCTATACTCTCACACTAAGTCAAAGATTTCTGGACATATTATTGTATTATAATGATTCCAGAAGACAAGATCTACAAGTTCAGGACAGTTCCATTCCTCTTTTGTTAGATTAAAAAGATGACAAATTGACTCAAGTGATGACTTTTCTACTGTTTTTACATAAATAATTTCTTGTTTAGCACTTTCTAATAGTGTTAAAGCCAATGCTCTATTTTTTCGATGATGTTTATTACCAAATATTCCACACTATGTAAACAGTAGCTACTTGCAATGTACTGTTTTCTTTCCATGCATCTATCATTACTGACTGTTAAAGTTCTAAATTAACATCTGATGTTTTTGACCTGGTTCCCATTAGCTTGCAATACCACCTGGTAAGGGTAACAGCCTGTATTCCACATGCTGTACTTCACAGATATCAGCCGTTATCCCCATCCCAGATCAGTCCCCAGGCAGTATGCTAACAGCCTCTTCTACAAGCCAATTTACAAGGATCTGGTCATGTTTACATTAGCCTTCTCCCTATGCATGAAAAGAGAAGTGTGCGCTTCAGAATAGAAATGAGCAAATATGAATAATTCAATTTTCCTTGTGGCTATTAACACATTTTCCTTGAATAAAGTGATAATAGGTTATCATCTGTGAAATGGAAATTGCATAACAGAGAGTTTCTGGTTACACCAGAGGAAATTAATTTCACAACACATCTGCTGGGACCTGACTTGTGAATGCTAAGTATGAGAAAATGCAGCCGTTCAGCTTGGCTACCTTTATAATTAGATTAGCATGCCTGCACCCATGCTGAAAACCTTAGTCTAGTAAAGAGAATTACTGTTCTTTTATAGTCATACCTAATATTTGTAATAATGGAATGACTGAGACAATTAGGTAAAGTTGAAAATGAGTTATAGAGCCATGTCATGCCAGCCAGATGCTACTCTTAAGTGCTCATGTTTTTGTTATCAGTCTACTTAAATACTTACTGTAGCTGTATGCAGATTAAAACTGATATGTTTCATAAACACAGGAGACTCTTAATCAGTCTACAGTAAACCTAAAGATAAATGGTGAACATTACTATAAAAATGCAAACATTAACTGAACAATATAGGGAAATTATTAGCCACGTGTGGCCTACAATATGCAATTCAAAACACTATGGTGTATTTTTTTTCTACAAACCAACTTATACATATACATAAACACTTATACATAAAAAAGTATTAATTGTAAAAACTATTGTTTAAAAGCCAATTCAATATAACCTAAAACAAACAGCTATATTTAATTTTGTATTGTTAAAGATGGAATTATTTATTGTTATTTATTAACAGGGTTTTATATAGCGCTATAAAAAATGTAGCGCTTTGCAAAAAATATTTAACATTTATATCAGTCCTTGACCTATTGGAGCTAATTTCTAAGTTCCCTAACACAGACATACACACTAGGGTTAATTTATTCAGTAGCCACTTAACCTACCAGCACATTTTCACAGTGTGGGAGGAATCCAGAGCACCCGTAGGAAAACCATGCTGACACAGGGAGAACATACAAACTCCGTGCAGATAAGGCCAGGTCTAGGAATCAAACTTATGACCTCAGCGCTGTGAGACACAAGTTTTATTCATTGAGCCACCATTCTGCCCTGATGCCCTATAACTGTATACAAAATAATGTGTGCTTAGTGAACTGGGAAGGGCCTTTACCCAATGAATGAGTCCAGTTATAGATTCCATACAGATTACAGTTATAGTTATCGCTTTAATATGTATGTAATGTGGACTAAGGATTAAAGAATGTATTCTTTACATAGACTGGTACATCTCTACTAACAATTAAAAAATCGGTTTGGTAAAAATGTTATAAAAGAGAACCCAAAAATGTATATACTGAAGAGTTGATCCAGAGTTTTAGCCCAGATGATGAGAAGATACATGAATTCTGTCATTGGAAACTCTGGATAGGTCTTTCTGAAAATGAAAATGGAATCTAAAGTTTCATCAGTTTCACTAACAATATTTACTCTTTGCAATTTTTTATCTGGTGTTACAGCTACAACCCCACTTCCCACCAACTCATCAGTATCAATTGCATCAATGACACTTTGCATTATCTATCATCCAGATGTCTACATTTTTTCCAAATTCATTCTGGATGAGACTACTTTTCCATACTGTGCATGTGTGTGATTTCATGTTAACGAATCAGAATGCATTACAACTCAATTTTATTTTATATTCAATTTATAATATAAATGTTTCTTTTTTGTTTTTTTTTATCAAAACTTATCTAAAGTACTTTTTTTTTTAGAAGCTACTTTTATAAGGTGGGAGCTAGATTTTAGAAATATGTCCATGCTAGTGGGAGAGATTATAATTTGCATCCAAGTCTGGATAGTGTGGCCCAGAGTTTGTTAATCTACCAAAATTTTTTTCCTGGAGATCAGATTGCTTCAAAAAAAGGGTCAGGAAATTTCAAGAATGGTCATTTAACTCTTTATTTGAAAAGGTGGATCCCAAGCTTTCTCATTTCAAGGCTTAGGGTTAAATAATTTTTTCAAGGCATCGTTAAGCTAAAATAAAATTACTGAAATAGTCCTTTTTTAAAAAAAAATTGTTTAGGCACACTCTCTACCTAAAGCTCCTCTGTGAGTTCAGTACCAGTCAGCATATGGGAGTTGCAGGGAGAATGGCTGTGCTATTCTGACAGTATAGCACATCGTCTCTCTATGCAACTATTGTGCACTGGCAGGACTCACCAAGTTGTAGAAAGAGAGGATGTTTTACACTGTCTCCAACACCCATTCTCTTTCATGCACCCCTGTGTCTCTTTAACCCTCTACTCTCTCCCCCTATGTGTACCCAACCCCCATTCTCTTTGTCTCTCTAACCACCCTCTCTCTACTCCTGTGTGTTTCCCATCGCCACTCTTTTACCCTTGTATTTCTCCACACCTACTCTTTCTCCCCCTCAGGGCTGGAATAACAATGGGGCTGATGGGACTACAGCCCCAGGCCTCCATTGATAAACAGGCCAATTAGGAAATGGCAAAAATGACAGTTTATTAGATGTGCAGCTGGTCTTGTGTCCTCTCACTGATGAGGAAAATGTGCCTGCAGGCCATTCCCTCTGTCTGCAGTGCAGGCCGTTTTCCTACCAGAAGAAATGAAGGGCTGAGACCATTTCTCTTTCCTGCAGTGTCAGGTGACGTAGAATGATCCAATCAAACACTGCAGAAGGGAGAGACTAAGGGCCTGATCCAGACCTACGTCCGCTCGCGTGGTTACGCCGACCGTCAGCGTAAATTAGAAAATTTGAACGTTCTGTGCATGCGTGTGCAGATGTTTTCCTGCGTAAATTCGTAACTTCTTATGGGCGGGCGTATTATTTGTGTATAACCGATGAAAGGGGCGTGCTAAAAATACGAATACCGGAAATACGTTGGAGTTAGAAAATGTAGGCGGGGAAAAGTATTTAAATCGTACAGTATGGGCTGGGTTACCTAGTTACGTTGCGGTAGTACAAACGGACTTTTTAATACATTTACTATGTTTCCAGGTTTTTTTCCACAGCCCTGTGCCCACAGTGAAAAGTACTGTCATACTTTTATTTTATTACTTTGTGTATGTGTGCACGTGCGTGTATACATAACTGTGCCCTACCCTGGGAATTTCTAATCTGGGGTTTGTTGGGGTACTTTGCAAACATCTCTCAGTATTACTGCTCCCTACTTCCTCACTTATAGTAATTTTATTGGGTCATCATCAGCCAGGTTCTTGTTCCAATACAAGGAACAGTTGGGATGTAATTCCTACTCTTTACTTTACAATGAGCAATTACATACCTCCCAACATTTGAGAATTTGAAAGAGGGATAAAATTTTGTGGCCTAGTAGAGGGTGTGTGTCTTGAACCACTCAGTGTGTGTGTCTGGGAAAGTGGGTGTGTCTTGCAGCGGGTCTAGTGCCTTCCCCTATTATCAACCATCTATATGTCTGCCTCTTAATATTAGGCCTGCCATCTATATGTCTGGTCCTTATTATTTGTCCAGCCTCCATATTCGCCTTTTTATTTGTCCTACCATCATGTCTGCCCCTTATTATTATTATTATTATTATTATTATTATTATGTACCGCCTCCATATGTCTCTCCCCGGGTTAATTTGTCCAGTCTCCATGTCTGCATCTTTATTATTTGTCAAGCCTCCATGTCTTCCCCTAATTATGTCCAGCCTCCATATCTGCCTCTTTATTATTTATCCAGCCTCCATGTCTGCCCCTTATAATGTCCAGCCTCCATGTCTGCCCCTTCTAAGGTCCAGCCTCCATGTCTGCCTCTTTATTATTTCTCCAGCCTCCATCTCCCTTTGTAATGTCCAGCCACCATATCTGCCCCTTTTAATGCCCAGCCTCAATGTCTGCCCCCTGTTGCCAGTGTCAGCCTCCATGTCTGTCCCCTATTTCCAGTGCCAGCATCCATCTGCCCCCATAATGTCAGTGCCTGCCTCCAATGTCTACCCCCTATTGCCAATGCCTGCCTCCAATGTCTGCCCCAATTGCCAGCCTCCATATGCCCCTATTACCAGTGCCAGCCTCCATGTCAGACCCTTTTATTATCTTTCTTACCTTTGAAGTCTTCCTTCCTCTGAGGCGCTCCCACAGCTTCTCTCTCCCCCGCAGCGTTTGGTCTGCGGTCACGTAACAAACTTCTAATACAGGGCTCCAATGGGAGCCCTATAGGACCAAAACTCTTTACTTGAATGGCAGTGATCTTATAGGTTATGTCACTTCCATTCATAGTAACAGATTTGGTCCTGTAGGAGCCCTGTATTACGTGTTCTATGCTATGAAGAGCCCCAGCGGCATGGACTTAAAAAAAAAAAAAACTTT
>WWET01002093.1:154061-161561 GCA_011038615.1 Limnodynastes dumerilii
TATTCCCCATTATGTGCCTCTAGCTCCCTTCAGTATTCCCCATCATATGCCTGCAGTTCCCCACCTCCACCCCAGTATTCCCCATAATATGCCTCAAGTTACCCTCCTCCACCCCAGTATTCCCCATAATATGCCTCAAGTTCCCCTCCTTCTCCCCAGTATTCCCCATAATATGCCTCCAGTTACACTCCCCCCACAGTATTCCCCATAATATGCCTCCAGTTACCCTCCCCACCAGTATTCCCCATAATATGCCTCCAGTTACCCTCCTTCCTCCCCAGTATTCCCCATAATATGCCCCTGGTACCCTCCTTCCCCCCAGTATTCCCCATAATGTGCCTCCAACCTCTCCTCTTTTTACTTACCTGTTTCCTTCCTCCTCCATGGCCCTCTTTCTGCAGACAGGAAGTGCTCATACAAGAAGTTCCTGTATGAGCTGCTGCAGCTGTGAGCTATGCTGTGTAATTACTGCAGCAGCTCATACAGGAACTCCTGTATGAGCGCTGCCAATCTGTATAGCTGGTGGAGAGGGGGATGTCCGGCGCCATGCTGGATAGGTACAGATTAGAAGCGTTCATACAGGAGAATGTATGAACGCTGCCAATCTGTATAGCTGGGTGCGGGGGGATGTCTGGCGCCTATCCAGTATGGCGCCGGGATGCACCGCATTCCCTCGCAGAGCGGGTCACGCCAGCCCTGATCCTGGGGCATAAGAGGATCATTACATCAAGCAGTTTCAACTTAACAAAAACTTTTCTCTAGGTATTGGCATAAATATTTTTCTTTAATGAATAACATGTATTACATTGAAGACTCAAAAGAAATTAGCCAATCCCTTATTAGGGAAAACACTGCAGCCAGTCGATTTTGCTACTAATCTGTAGGCTCCAGTCTTCAGTGAATAAAGGGAGAGAATGCCCAAGTTGGCATTAGGGTTGCACAGGCAGGCACGTCAGGTATGAACAGGTTAGGTGTCAATCATGGAGATTAGCCAGTTAGAATAGGTCTGGGGGTGGGTTTAGAGGGGGTATATTATTGCTGGCTGTCTAGGAGTCCAGCCTTCTTTAGAAAATCCCCCCCCCCTCTCTTCCCTTTAGTTATTTACTAACATGTGTTTTCGTTTCAGTTGGGTCATAGTTTGGTGGTATTGGTGGGGCGGTCAGCAACTTCTGGTGCTAGCCTAGTGCATGAAATATGGTACAGGGAAGATACACCACTTCGAGATCAAGTGGTCCCGGGGTGCGCTATTATGACAGGGGTGTGTGCTTGCATTGACCATTTCCTCCGGTGCGCCGAGGGCAGGGGGTTCCTGCCCTCCATTACATTGTTGCCTCCTCCTAGCTGACCCCCACCTTTTCCTAAATTCATAGTCTCAGTCAATAAAGTTATTAATAAGGCTATGCCCCCTATTTAAATCCATACTGTTTTCTGTGTTTTTATTTCTTGAATGCATGACGTGGGTGCCCTGGTCAGCCATTGGTCATTTAATAACAAAGGAGAGGATCTGCAGAGAATTACATCACTCTTAGGGCCAGATTTACTAAGCTGCGGGTTTGGAAAAGTGGAGATGTTGCCCATAGCAACCAATCAGATTCTAGATGGCATTTCTAGTATGTAATTGGAAAGTGAGAGCTAAAATCTGATTGGCTGCTATAGGCAACATCTCCACGTTTCCAAACCCGCACCTTAGTAAATCTGGCCCTTAGCTGTTAGTGTAGTTGTTGTTATGTTCTGATATTTTTATAGTAGTTAGACTGGGTGGCCTATACTAAGTACAGTTAATAAGGAATAGTCCTCATGAAACAGTTGTTGTTCCTCGTCTATACAGGAATAAACTGTAGGCAACAATATTGGACATAATTCATGTATGTTATTGAAAGTAACATATTGTGTTATGATTAGAGATGAACAGTTCGGATTGTTGTTTATCCAACAGATCCGAACTTTGCCAAGGTTCCTACCACAAATATTGTTCTGTATTTGAGGCAAAACACCATTTTCACAAAAAAAAAATTGGATCTTCAAAACCTTGTACTTCCTGCTTCCTGCCTCTTCCTGGCTCCTGTCTCTGACAGGAAGTATCACATGACTGTTATCAGTCATTTACGGAAAGCTGAATATAAAGGTAAGCTTGTGGAGGCAATTTTTTCATTAAACAAATACAACTTTATTGAGCTGGAAAAACTGAACAGAATGCCTAGGATGAGTGATATCAAGGGTGCAACTATAGTGGGTGCAGTTGCTATGGGGCATGTGTGAGAGAGAGCATGTGTGTGTGTGTTCTGTATACTGCAGGGGTAGAATGTGACTGTTACACAGGAGAAGGGAGTGAGTGTGTTGTCACAATCAGGATTCAGGATAAGGTAGATTCATATATTCCATTGGGGGCAATTTAAAGCTGTATTTCTGTGGGAACGTAATCTATTTTAATTTTTTTTATATTATGTTTATCATTTATGTTATTTTTTTGTATTTGTATGTGTGATAGCAGTTATGGAGGGGGGGGGGGGCATGCCATAAATACTTTAGCCTAGGGCAGCTGAAACCCTTAATCAGGCCCTGCAAATAGGTACAAATATATTTTGCCTACATTTTCCTGTGTCATTTGCTCTTAGTGCTCTTGGTGCTTGTATGAGTTGCAGGTGGTGCAGTGTGCGGAGATACTATGGGGGCTAACTATAGAACCTCCGCACACTGGACCAATAATGTTGATGAAGTTATACTTATAATTTATCTAAGCATACACTATTCTACAACTTATACAAGTGCTAAGAGCCATTAACCTTTAGCCTGCTAAAAAGTACTAGGAATATACTGGTTAATAGCAGCTTCTATATTCCTCACCCTACAGCAAGTTCTATTCACTCTTTTTCCTCTTTATTTATACAATTGTTAGTTTAAAATAATTTACAAACTATAGAGTTTATATATATATTTACTGTGGAAGGGACCATAGATATTGTCCTTTCATATGTTATATAACAATAGCAATATATGAGAATACATTTGACAAATGTCAAAAAGTTGATAGTGGGATGCTAGACAATATATGGTAGCATGTACCAACCAACCTCAACCTTGTGAGCTGTGAGGTAGTCCAATTTGACTAGGAATGACTGGAAATTAATGCTATTCATGTTAATAATGCTTTAGGAGCAAAAACACATAAAAATTACATGATTTTAGCATTTTTTAGCAATTTTAAAAAAATACAGATCCAAAACCACAAACAAAAACATTTAATTTTTTTTTACAAAACAAAACCTAAAACAGGAAAGTGAATACAGATCCAAACCCAAAACTAAAACACGATGGTCTGCGCTCATCTCTAGTTATGATACACAATTGTCTCTTTTTCCTCCACATACAACACTCTGTACATCATATTTTCAATTTTGCCACTTCTTTATCTCACTCTCTTGTAGCCCATACTGAACTGCATACCATGTGACTGCATGAGTCACATGTTCTATGATGTCGTAAGATCCTTTCAATAAAGGGGATGCAGCCACAGACTATTGTGCTGATCATACAATTGCTGACAGTCAAGTCCAACATCTTAAGTGTGTGTAAGCTGTAAAATAATTTAAACAGCATCACATAGTGTGAATTAATTTTTGGGAACTCCTAATATGCATAATAAGCAATGTTGGCATAATGTTGCCAGACATCTTCAGTATGTACACTATCCCAGAAAATCAGAAGTTTAATCTTTTAAAAAGATCTCATTGTGTTACTTATTATGTGTACACATCTTATGTCTGTTCTGGGCAACCAAAAACCCTACCCCCTATGTGTGCAATTGACAAAGCCTCCAGAACAGAGCCTCTGTATCTTCAGCATATGAACAGTCACTAATCACTGTATCACAAGAGACAGTGCTTAGAACCAGAGGTAGTGATGTGCCGCTGAAGCCCGGCACAATTGTCCTCTAGTATCCCACTGTCACAAACCCTGGGCAGCTGGCCCACTGAGCCTGATCACTGCAACCCTGTATGGGACCAGGGAAGTGGGCAGATACACTCCATGTGGGTCAGCTCTGCCCGTTTTCAATGGCTGAGACTTGGCTTATTTTCTTGACAAATGTTGCATAACACTTTCAAAATGCAGTGGTGTTTATCAGCTGACTTCCTCTTCCTGTTATCCACAACCGTACACGGCAGGAATAGTCAACCTTTAGTATTCCAAGTGCAGTGAAACGACAACTCTCATCATGCTCCGACAGCATAGGTATCATGATTAATTGTGTAGTTGCAAAGCACATAGAGGTTGTCTAAACTGGTATAGGGAATGCCAGTCAGGTCATCCCGGAATATACAACATATGTATTTTCTAGAGACCCTTCTAACTCTGTTAATCTTTGTTTTCTGACATTATGAATTTGTAAAACATAGCACTGTCATTTTACTCCCTAAAGTGAAACTTTAAAAAGAAATGCAATAGGCAGAAAAGAATTTGAAGATTAGTCAAGCTCAACTTGTACTTCATTGTAGCAACACAGTTTATCTTTACAAAAAAATCTAATATATATATTTATATAGAGAGAGAGAGAGAGAGTGCAACAAATGTCTGATCCTTCCACAGGCAGGCACTGATGTTTCATCAAATGTAGAAAAGTTAAGGATTGGTATCTAGAATTATATCTACTCACAACTGAAATTGTTTGTCCATTCTATGACTTCAGGACCAGAGACTTCAATTATTCTTTGATCTTCCCCACCAGCAAGATAATAATTGGAAGTTGACAAAATTCCAGCTTATGTTGTTGGCTGCTTTCTGTTTGTCTTGCATGAAAGCATAAAGAAATAGGGTTGTCACATCTACTGAAACATGATATTTACTGCCCTCATGAAAGTCTTACTAAATCATGCAACAAAGAAAACAATTATTGGCACTTTCTTAATTACAAAATATCCCAGTATTGTCAAAGTCAAAGCACTGAATTATAGTTATATTTAGAAGGTTTTCAGGTCTTCTGCTAGTGTTGTATTATTGTAAATCAATTAAGGCTATCTAGGTGATTTTTAAGGTTTTACACCTGATTAAGTTAGAATATTAAATCTTTAAATAACAAACTTTGCTTAACAAACTTGATAGGTGATAAATATAGTGGAACAACTGTGATCTAAAGAACCATTTTATGTTATGATCATAGATCCCTAGTTTTATAAATATTCTGTTATTATTAAGCTAAATAATAGATCTTTTAAATTGAAATATGGTGTTTATTTAAATGACTAATGGAATTCCATATATAGATTTAAAATAATAATAATAATAATAATAATAATAATAATTATTATTATAATTATTATTATTATTATTATTCTGTTGGACTTTTTCATATATAGTAAAAGATACATGCAAATATGCAATTATTCCATATTCAGAAATAACAGCAGCATCAAAATAGTTTATTCAAACCCACAGTGTACAAAAGGCAATGTTAACTGAAAAATGTGATGTAAAAAAGTACACTGTAATAGTGTAATATGCTCACCTAAGTTAACAAATATCAATTCAATGAAAATCAAACTTTTAACATTAATTGTAAGAAATAATATAATATTATATTAGAGTACAATGAACTTCTATCAAGTTTGCCTTTTAAAATTTATTTTTCTATATTGGTATTAACTGTTAAAATCAAACGTGCTGTGATTCCCAATTCCTTGGCCTCAAAACATGTAATTGAACTTGCATATATTTAATACCAGTTATCCTGCAATGTTGTGCCCACTCTTATGTCTGAAATGTAATAATTTTCTCAACAGTGATGATTTCACATGTGAGAAAACATTGCCAATGGGTGTGTTCTTATTTTGCACTGTGCTCACCATACCAATGATATCTTTTCATGAGGTATCAGGGTACAGACACAGTCGGTGCTGTATGTGGTTGGGGACACACAACAAGACAGTCAGTTTAATTGACCAAGTTAAACTCTTCTACCCAGTAAAAACAATAAACACTGAACTCAGAGTACAGTTCTGCAAAGACACCTACAAAGAGAAAAAGCGTTAATAGTTGGTTCTGTCACCTTACTGAATTACTTTACTGTGGCCATGTTTAGATCAATCAGAAAAGTTTGAAATTTTGTCTTCCCCTTTTGCAAATTAAAACTGGAATCTGGGAGTTCAGCTCATCTATTCACAAATGTTTCCCTCATCAACATGCACACCCCTTCCCGCCCTCTCCATTCTGCTAATCAGCGCTGTCTGACCTCCTTACTGATCACCACATCTCATGCTCGTATCCAGGATTTATCCCGTGCTGCACCTCTGCACTGGAATGACCTCCCTTCTTCATTCAGACTCTCCCCAAAATTGCAAGTCTTCAAACGCTCAAACGCTCACTCAAAACGCACCTGTTCAGGCTAGCCTAACCCTCCTCCACTAAACATCCTCACTGCATCCTACATCTATTCTTTCTATCCATCCCCACCTGATGGCCCCCTCTCAACCTCTCACTGTGCTCTTTTCCCCTCCTCCCTGATCTGCCAAGCTTGACACCTCGCATTTTGCCTTGCTGTCTGTGCTTGCTTCACTTTATTGTATGTTTGTGATATTTTTATATTTATATTGTATTTTATTATGTACTATGCTGTCCATCCCACCCTGTATGTTAATAATAATAATAAAAACGCTGCTTAGAAAATTGACTTCATAATATGAACACCTTGGTTCAGAATAAACATCTCACCAAGATTATATGGTATAGATTTAAATTTGAATTCTGTCACCATAAACCATATACCAAATACAAGAATACCTACAAAAGGATTCTATTGAATTAAAATTAGTAGAAAGAGAAGGATTTAAAAAAAACCTGTGTTTTCCCCATGTTTCCTACAATTGTGTTCCTCTATGCCTGATTGTTATTTTACATGCGTTAATAAAACAAGGGGGCAAATAAAACCTGTAAAGAGCCTAGAGCAGATGTTTTATTACATGGGAGTAGGGGGTGGCTGCTAAAGGCATAGGAGGACATCCCTTTATAGACCCCTTGCTTGTGGCAGCTGTCCATACTGCACCCATGGAACTCTTAGCTTTCAGAGTCTGGCAGCTTAAGATAGCACTTGGCACTCAGTAAGTGCTAATCGCGGTTTACAAACACAAGCACTAGATTAAGGGGACTGTGGCACAAGTCCAACACCCCATCCCCATCCAGACTCAGACCCCTGCTCCTTGGGTCCTGAGTCAGCCTACTTCCACACGTTGGTCCAATGCTGGCTCTCCGCTGCATCCTAAACTCCATGCAGGTGAGAAGAGGACACTCCCCTCACTCATATGGAGTTATACTACACCCACATTAACTTTTCTGCTCCATCCACTTGTAAAATGGGGACAGTGAGGAAGGCTGGATAGTATGTTACTGTACTATAAGCATGCCTCCCCCATCCCACACAGCGGAAACACTTCTACTCTGTGAAGCATCCCAGCCTACTGTCGGATACAGCACCAAGTCAGAACCTGCTGTGTAAAATTTCTAGCATCCTAT
>WWET01002093.1:164061-166533 GCA_011038615.1 Limnodynastes dumerilii
ATCAGAACTAAACCATGGAGTATTAGCAGAAGGTGGCCTGGTTTGATGAATAAAGTTTTCTTTTACATCATGATAACATCCAGCTGCATATACATCAATGAATTTATGGATCAAAAACAAGCATGCAATCATGCTATAGACTAACAATAGTGCTCAATGTCAAGCAACAGCGGCATAAAAAGTAGAATATATGCAAGGGAAGTCAGAGTAAGGCCTCATATTGAATACAGAGTTCAGTTCTGTGCACCACTCCATAAAAAAAGACATTTTGGAACTAGAAAGGAAGAAAATCCTTGTGTAATCCTGCAAACAGGTAAGTTCAAGGTGGCTGAAAGAAAACTACTCACAATAGTTGTGTCTTACGAATAGGACTGGTGACCGCTGCAGAGAGGGAGCACGGTCCATTAGGATTATTATATTGTGTTGTGGAACTAGAAAGGGTTCAGAGAAGGGCGATGCAATTGATAATGGGTATGGAGTCATTGAGTTATGAAGAAAGACTAGCCATTTTAGGCATATTTACTTTAGGAAATAGACATTTGAGAGGATATATAATAATTAGTATATACACAGGGCCGCCGAGAGGGGGGTGGGGTTCTAATTAACCGGGTCCGGACCTACCAGGGGGCCCGGCCTGGGTCTTGACTGGTGCAATTTTTTTTGTCATTATTTTTTTTTCCTCTTTTATTTTTATTTTTTAATAGAGAATGCAGGCAGGGGGGAGCAGGGCTGTAACTGAACACAAGGAGGGGGTGGGCGCAGCTGAGCTGGAGCGCTCCTCTCCCTGTAATCACGGTTGGCAGTCACAGGCAGCTGTCACCTTGTCTGTGAGCTCTGCGCTGAAGATTTTTTCCCCCTGGTGCCTAACGACCAGCCAATCAGGGAGTAGCTGATGTCATTGTGCTACTCACTCATTGGCTTCTGCTGCTATGCATTGCCCCCACTTCCTTCACTTTCTCTCAGTTAACCTCAGGACAGCTTTGCTCAGCCTGACAGATAAGTGTGTAATTATTACACATGTATGTTGTGAGTGTAATGCATGTATGTAAGTTATGTGAGTATAATGCATGTATATAAGTTATGTATGTGATTGTAATGCATGCATGTAAGTTATGTGTGTGAGTGTAATGCATGAATGTAAGTTATGTGTGTGAGTGTAATGCATGTATGTAAGTTTTGTGTATGAGTGTAATGCATGCATGCAGGGCCAGATTAAGGTCTGTGGGGGCCCATGGACAACTAAATCGTGTGGGGGCCCTGCTTCACATTAACATACAGCAAATGTAATGATTAGTAACTGAGTAATGGCTGGAGTGCCAGGCCATGTTGTGTTTTTTGTGCAAATACCCCTAGCTTTGTGCACCTGCTGTGAATATTACTTTATAAACTGATCTGTAGCTGCCTCCATTTTGGATATGTATATGTGTCCAACCAGTCTTATTACCCCCTCTTTGTATCCAGACAATCTTATTGCCATCTCTTTATGTGTGTCCACCCATATTTATTGTCTCTTCTTCTTTGTTTATTCAGCCTTTATTCCCCCTCCTTTTGTGTCCAGGCAACCTTATTGGCCCCCTCTTTATTTGTGTCCAGTCAGCCTTATTGGTCCCTTCCTTCTGTTTGTCCAATGATGGGCCTGTATATATTAGATGTGCTGTTTTTTTTAATATATATGAATATATCACACACATCACACACATACAGGGCACTTACCTCTTTTCTGCGTCTCACCTTTCTTCCTTTTCCTCCTTCCTCCAGAAGCCTGGCAGAGGACACAAAATTGTGACTGATATGCCTTCATATATACACTATATAAATATATCCACATATACATAAAAAGGTGTCAACACGTGTGTGTGTGTGTGTATATATAATTAATGATGTCTGCACTATATATGAATACACACATCACACACATACAGGGCACTTACCTCTTTTCTGCGTCTCACCTTTCTTCCTTTTCCTCCTTCCTCCAGAAGCCTGGCAGAGGACACAAAATTGTGACTGATATGCCTTCATATATACACTATATTATATAAACCACATATACATAAAAAGGTGTCAACACGTGTGTGTGTGTGTGTATATATAATTAATGATGTCTGCACTATATATATATACGCATGTGTTGACATTTAAAAAAGCATATATATCTAGATTTTTTTTATATGGATACATAGTGTGTGTGTTTGATAGATAGACACACACACAACTATATCTATATAGATATCATTTATAATTATATATATGTATATGGATACATATTTGTGTGTCTGTGTGTATATATATGAAGGCATATAGGTCACAGTTTTATGTCCTCTGCCAGGCTTCTGGAGGAAGGAGGAAAAGGAAAAAGAAAAAGGAAGGAAGGTGAGAAGCAGAATAAAGGTAAGTGTTCTTTGTGTGTGTGTGTGTGTGTGTGTGTGTGTGATATATATATATATTATAAAATATAATTTGGAATTCTATAAA
>WWET01002093.1:171507-202236 GCA_011038615.1 Limnodynastes dumerilii
AAAATGAAAGGCACTCAGGAGGCTTTGTAATAGTTGAAGTCAAATAGGGAAGGTTTTAATCCAGGGTCGCCAACGTTTCAAAAGCATACAGCAATTGTCATCAGGGTGCAATGTAAACGCAGACAGTACAATCAGTAAACCATACAGTACACCAACATCTATTTATAAATAAATAAAAGCAATTAACATCTTACCATTGCATGCTGACTACAGACAGCCTACGAACACCGCGCCGCAGCTACTTCCTGAAATGTTGTCAAGGTAACAGGGGCGCGGCGCAGCCAGGCAATGGGCCATCACAAGCTGTCCGTCGCCATGGCAGCCTAGTAAACAAAACAGACAGATAATAGACAGACCGAGCAACAGAGAGGCTGAGGCAGAAAAATACATCTTGAGGGAACACAAGTAATGAACCGAACATACAAAAGGGCTAATCAGGCAAGAGGCAGGGAACACCTTAAAGAAACATAGAACACTAAACCAACAGAGCAGTAATGACTGAAGCGCTGAACACCACAGCACTAAAACAGTAATGAAAAGCAGCAGCATCTGGAGCGCTGAAGCAAACCACACTGAACACGCAGTGGGGGGCACCAACATAGCAGGGGGCCAGCAATGGGAGATGGTAGCAATAAGGAAGTGGCACATAACATAAAAACAGTTAAAGCTCGAAAGGACCCATAGGTCCCAATCAGTGAAGGCACAGCACGCAGCCAATGCAGACATACTCAGTATCAAGTAGGCAAGGGAGCATAATAACAATGAGGGCCACGGAAAGACCCTATAAATAGGAGTCCAAGAACCCTAACCAATACTCCAGAATAGGACTTCCAACGCACATAACACTGAAGACCACAATACCTCATACAAGTGGGCTACACTAAAAGATCCACTCCAGTAAGCGAATAAAAAACAGCACATAAAATTTTTTTTTAAAAAATAACAAAATATATATATATATATATCCAGCAAAGGACGAATATACGCGGTCCAAGGGACTGGCTGAACACCAGCATACATGCCCTCAGCCAGCAAACATGCCCTCAGACAAAATGTGGCAGTCAAATACAGTAAAGAATACATTGGACCAAAGGTAGAACCTCCACCATGTCCAAATATGCCTGGGAATGTAAGCGTATGACCTAAACATCTAGAGTAGCGCCAGGCTACACATCCCAGCAAAAAACATAACATAATAACAGTAGTTATTGAATACGAAGCAACAAGGCAAAAAATCCACAGGTAGAAACATCCACAAGGCCTAGATAAAGCAATTCAATGGCAAAGTTTCATTCAGGCCATTGGGCGACACTGAATTAAGTCTAAAAATCCATCCACTCTCACATATAAGCAGTAAATTCTCTCTGTCCCCTCCTCGCCAAGGAAGAGGGACATGGTCCAGGCCCATCCAACGAAAGTCCGAAAAAGTGTGTCCCAATGCTTTCCAATGTCTGGCGACCAGTTGATCGTTCTCTTTTCCAGACAGGGCTGCTTTAATTGCCGAGCGGTGTAGGGCTAGCCTCTCTTTGATTTTCCGGATGGTTTTTTTCAACATAAAGCAGCCGGCATGGGCAGCGTATAACGTAAACAATAAATCGGCTATTGCAATTGATAATATGGTGAATCGTGTGACAAATCATAGAAGATGGATGTAAAAACTGCTGTCCAGTATCCATCTGTGAACAGGATATGCAGCCAGTACATTTATAACAGCCGGGTTTGCGGGTCAGGAAAGAAGGTTGTTGGGTAACCACAGCTTGTGATCATACATCATTCTTGCACAGCAGATTATGGAGATTCTGTCCCCTAGTATGGCTAGGTAGGAGGGATTTACCCCGAAGCATGGGCAATGTAGGGTCAGTGGTCACAATCGGCCACAAAGCTCTGGCAGCTTTTTTGTGTAAGAAGCTTAAATGGTTAAATTTTGTGACCCACGGAATCTTGCCCTTAAGGGCAGTGGTAGTTTTTGGTAATAGCAGTAAATCACGAGAGGTGGCATCCACCTTGGAGCGAGCTTCTTTAAGAAGTTTCTGGCTGTACCCTCGTTCTGCAAATTTCACCATCATCACATGCATTTGCTGGGAAGCCGCTTGATCTTCAGAATTAATACGTTTCAGCATTTGCGTAAAGGGGAGACCACTCTTAAGTGCTAGCGGATGGTGACTGGTCACATGAAGGGTAGTGTTCCTATCAGTAGGTTTTTGGAACAAAGTCGTTTTCAGTACTCCTCCAGAGTTGGTGATGCAAACGTCCAGATAGTGGATCTGTTCCTTACTCATTTCAAAGATAAATTTGATAGTTGAGTCAAGGCTGTTAACTGTGGACATCATGCTGATGAGGGCCTCCTGACTTCCTGTCCAGATCATCAATACATCATCGATGTACCGGGGGAAAAATGCGATGTGTTCTTTAAATTCAGGGTTATTCAAGAACAACTTATTTTAAATGTGAAACACGTAGGCATGGCGTACGACGGGGCAACATTGGACCCCATTGCACAGCCTTGTTTCTGCAAGTAGATGGTTTTTTTCAACATAAAGCAGCCGGCATGTGCAGCGTATAATGTAAACAATAAATCGGCTATTGCAATTGATAATATGGTGAATCGTGTGACAAATCATAGAAGATGGATGTAAAAACTGCTGTCCAGTATCCATCTGTGAACAGGATATGCAGCCAGTACATTTATAACAGCCGGGTTTGCGGGTCAGGAAAGAAGGTTGTTGGGTAACCACAGCTTGTGATCATACATCATTCTTGCACAGCAGAATATGGAGATTCTGTCCCCTAGTATGGCTAGGTAGGAGGGATTTACCCCGAAGCATGGGCAATGTAGGGTCAGTGGTCACAATCGGCCACAAAGCTATGGCAGCTTTTTTGTGAAAGAAGCTTAAATGGTTAAATTTTGTGAACCACGGAATCTTGCCCTTAAGGGCAGTGGTAGTTTTTGGTAATAACAGTAAATCACGAGAGGTGGCATCCACCTTGGAGCGAGCTTCTTTAAGAAGTTTCTGGCTGTACCCTCATTCTGCAAATTTCACCATCATCACATGCATTTGCTGGGAAGCCGCTTGATCTTCAGAATTAATATGTTTTACTCTCAGCATTTACGCAAAGGGGAGACCTCTCTTAAGTGCTGTTGGGTGGTGACTGATCACATTAAGGGTAGTGTTCCTATCAGTAGGTTTTTGGAACAAAGTCGTTTTCAGTACTCCTCCAGACTTGATGATGCAAACGTCCAGATAGTGGATCTGTTCCTCACTCATTTCAAAGGTAAATTTGATAGTTGAGTCAAGGCTGTTAACTGTGGACATCATGCTGATGAGGGCCTCCTGACTTCCTGTCCAGATCATCAATACATCATCGATGTACCGGGGGAAAAATGCGATGTGTTCTTTAAATTCAGGGTTATTCAAGTTATTTTAAATGTGAAACATGTAGGCATGGCGTACGACGGGGCCACAAGTGCTTTCTTTTTCTGATAGTGAAGCACAAGCAATTCTGTTTGCAGAGGATGTTTTGGACACTTTAACCACCGCTACCCCCACGGACATTTATCACCAATATTTGAAGCTGAAGAAAAAACTCCTGGATTTTAATATGCATGGAGCAACGCTCTCTAACTATTATCGTGAACGTATGATCCCTAAGGGATTCAGAATTGCCAATATCCCAACTATTGATCGATGCCAGCCAGACTTTTGCCGCAGGTGGGTGGCGGTGTTGAACAAGGCCTCCTTTGACCTCATGCTTTTAGTAATTGAGGAGTCAAAAAAGGAGGTCAAGGACACTGAGGCTAAGCTTTTGCAATTTGAAAGGGATCATAAACCCCTGCTTTTAGCTGATACCGAACAAGAGTGGATGACAAAGCTGGAACAGCAGATGGCCAAATATTCAAGTGACCTGGCCTCATTCAAAAAAGAGAAATTATTAAAGGTCCAAAAAGATTACGATGAAAACATGATATATCCATGGTTCTCGGGCACCAGCTCACACATTCCATCACCTCGACGTAAACCTTATAGAAGGAGACCTTTTATCAACAGATAGGCCTTTGAAGCCTCTAGCGGCCCTAACACTAGTGAAAATGAGCCTGAAAATGCTTCTAGCAGCTTTGAATACCATCCGGAACTTCAGCTGGGTTTTCCAAGCAATCCGCCTGCTAGGCCGCCAGACAGACTGGGTCTAAGAAGAGGTGGAGGGCGACGAGGAGGGGCGGCATCTGCCACAGAGCCAAGGGTCCTGAGATCCAGCCAGACCTGATTTACAATCTTTTGGACAGACTGCTTAACCTGCATGAGATTGAGGTCTTAAATAAGGGCCTCTCTTTTGTACCTACTAACATGTTCAGCAGTCTGCAAGCCAAAATTGAACAACATAAACTGTCTAGGACATTACGCCTGAAATAAATTTTCAATAAAAAAGAGGATTCATCTGATGACTACTCTATGGCTATATCTATCTTAATACCCAAATCGAACTTCGACACGCCTTCGACTAACGCCTCCTTAAAGAGCTTCGGGCGCCTGTTGGACGATGGAATCCATAAAGCGGCATTACAGATTCCAAGCATCAAACGTAATTTAACTGTTGACCAGTGTAAGGCTCTTACCTCCCTCAAGGATGATTCTAGCATTGTGATCCGCCCTGCTGACAAGGGCGGCAGCATTGTGGTACAACAAACTGTGGATTACTGTGAGGAAATACACAGACAGCTCCAAGATGAGCTTGTTTATGAAAAATTGTCAGATAATCCGACAGCCAGGTACCAAAAACAACTAGAGGACATCCTGGGAGAAGCAGTCCACAGAGGAGAAATCACCAAATCTACCAAGGAGGCTCTTATGGTAATGCATCCTATAGTGCCAATTCTATATACGTTCCCGAAGGTGCATAAAAGTCTTGTGAAACCCCCGGGCCAGCCGATCATATCCGCCTGGGGTTCATTTCTGCAACCCATCTCCAGATACCTGGATTTATTTCTGCAACCCGTGGTCCAACAGCAGGGAACTTACCTGAAGGATACAATGCAACTGCTCAATATGCTCTCACGATTGGTACAGCTTCCGGAAAACTGCATCCTTTGTACCATTGATGTAGTCAGCCTTTATACCAGCATCCCACATGATGTTGGTATTCAAGCTACGATTGAGTTGATCTTGGAAAGCCCGGCCTACTCTGGTCCAACTGTGCCACTGTTCAAACAATTGCTTAACATGGTATTACGCTGCAACTGTTTCAGCTTCGATGATAACATCTACTTGCAGAAACAAGGCTGTGCAATGGGGTCCAATGTGGCCCCGTCGTACGCCAATGCCTACATGTTTCACATCGAAAATAAGTTGTTCTTGAATAACCCTGACTTTAAAGAACACACCACATTTTTCACCCGGTACATCGATGATGTATTGATGATCTGGACAGGAAGTCAGGAGGCCCTCATCAGCATGATGTCCACAGTTAACAGCCTTGACTCAACTATCAAATTTATCTTTGAAATGAGTAAGGAACAGATCCACTATCTGGACGTTTGCATCACCAACTCTGGAGGAGTACTGAAAACGACTTTGTTCCAAAAACCTACTGATAGGAACACTACCCTTCATGTGACCAGTCACCATCCGCCAGCACTTAAGAGTGGTCTCCCCTTTACGCAAATGCTGAAACGTATTAATTCTGAAGATCAAGCGGCTTCCCAGCAAATGCATGTGATGATGGTGAAATTTGCAGAACGAGGGTACAGCCAGAAACTTCTTAAAGAAGCTCGCTCCAAGGTGGATGCCACCTCTCGTGATTTACTGCTATTACCAAAAACTACCACTGCCCCTAAGGACAAGATTCCGTGGGTCACAAAATGTAACCATTTAAGCTTCTTTCACAAAAAAGCTGCCAGAGCTTTGTGGCCGATTGTGACTACTGACCCTACATTGCCCATGCTTCGGGGTAAATCCCTCCTACCTAGCCATACTAAGGGACAGAATCTCCGTGATCTGCTGTGCAAGAATGATGTACGATCACAAGCTGCGGTTACCCAACAACCTTCTTTCCTGACCCGCAAACCCGGCTGTTATAAATGTACTGGCTGCATATCCTGTTCACAGATGGATACTGGACAGCAGTTTTTACATCCATCTTCTATGATTTGTCACACGATTCACCATGTTATCAATTGCAATAGCCTATTTATTGTTTACGTTATATGCTGCCCGTGCCGGCTGCTTTACGTTGGAAAAACCATCCGGAAAACCAAAGAGAGGCTAGCCCTACACCGTTCGGCAATTAAAGCAGCCCTGTTGGAAAAGAGAACGATCAACCGGTCGCCAGACATTGGAAAGCATTGGGACACACACTTTCGGACTTTCGTCTCTCTTCCTTGGCGAGGAGGGGACAGAGAGAATTTACTGCTTAGATGTGAGAGCGGATGGATTTTTAGACTTAATTAAGTGTCGCCCAACGGCCTGAATGAAACTTTGCCATTGAATTGCTTTATCTAGGCCTTGTGGATGTTTCTACCTGTGGATTTTTTGCCTTGTTGCTTGGTATTCAATAACCACTGTTATTATGTTATGCTTTTTGCTAGGATGTGCAGCTTGGCGCTACTCTAGACGTTTAGGTCATACACTTCCATTCCCAGGCATATTTGGACATGGTGGAGGTTCTACCTTTGGTCCAAATTATTCTTTACTGTTTTTGACTGCCACTTTTTGTCTGAGGGCATGTTTGCTGGCTGAAGGCATGTATGCTGGCATTCAGCCAGTCACTTGGACCGCGTATATATTTGTCCTTTGCTGGATATATATATATTTTTTTAATTTTTTTTTTTTTATGTGCTGTTCTTTATTCGCTTACTGGAGTGCATCTTTTAGTGTAGCCCACTTGTATGAGGTATTGTGGTCTTCAGTGTTATGTGCGTTGGAAGTCCTATTCTGGAGTATTGGTTAGGGTTCTGGCTCTGGGTTTCTACCTGGTGCACCTTCTGGGTGCTGATCCAGGTGTTTTTCGTTTTGTTGCTCTTGGACTCCTATTTATAGGGTCTTTCCGTGGCTCTCATTGTTATTATGCTCCCTTGCCTACTTGATACTGAGTATGTCTGCATTGGCTGCGTGCTGTGCCTTTACTGACTGGGACCTATGGGTCCTTTGGAGCTTTAACTGTTTTTATGTTATGTGCCACTTCCTTATTGCTACCATCTCCCATTGCTGGCCTCCTGCTATGTTGGTGCCCCCCACTGCATGTTCAGTGTGGTTTGCTTCAGCGCTCCAGATGCTTCTGCCTTTCATTACTGTTTTAGCGCTGTGGTGTTCAGCGCTTCAGTCATTACTGCTCTGTCGGTTTAGTGTTCTATGTTTCATTAAGGTGTTCCCTGCCTCTTGCCTGATTAGCCCTTTTGTATGTTCGGTTCATTACTTGTGTTCCCTCAAGATGTATTTTTCTGCCTCAGCCTCTCTGTTGCTCGGTCTGTCTATTATCTGTCTGTTTTGTTTACTAGGCTGCCATGGCGACGGACAGCTTGTGATGGCCCATTGCCTGGCTGCGCCGCGCCCCTGTTACCTTGACAACATTTCAGGAAGTAGCTGCGGCGCGGTGTTCGTAGGCTGTCTGTAGTCAGCATGCAATGGTAAGATGTTAATTGCTTTTATTTATTTATAAATAGATGTTGGTGTACTGTATGGTTTACTGATTGTACTGTCTGCGTTTACATTGCACCCTGATGACAATTGCTGTATGCTTTTGAAACGTTGGCGACCCTGGATTAAAACCTTCCCTATTTGACTTCAACTATTACAAAGCCTCCTGAGTGCCTTTCATTTTGCTGGATTATATATATATATATATATATATATATATATATAGTTCAAAAGTACCGGCACACAGTTTAATTGGTCAGCTTGCTTCTGGTGCTCATCCGTTTAGAGTGAACAAGAGGCTTGTGGAGAAAGGAGGCACTCTGAAGACTTGGTAAAGATTTTTAAACCAGTGCTGTACACATTCTGGTATTTTACTATTTAAGTAGCATTATAACAGGACTGTGAAGCGATTTTCATCAGGGAAGTAAGACAGCAGAAAGAGAAATTATGCTTTATATATTTATAAATCCACCGCATGGGCCGGGAGTTGCAAGAAGTGGGTGGAAGAGGCCGAAGTTGGAAGGTGCAGCTGAGCAAGGCGGAGAAAGAGAGCGCTGGAGCGGCAGGGATGACGCGGGAAGACCAAGTTGAGCGTCGGAAGGAAGCTGTGGAGTTCAGGTGTTGGAGCTGTCAGCAGCAGGGACATGCAGCTTGGGACTGTCCAGGTGTGGTACCTGCGTCCCGCCTGGATGAAGAGTCACTGGAGGTGAGCTGGCCAGAGGGAGATTCCTGGCAGCTGAAGACAGAGTGCCCGCCAAGAGAATCGACGGGACAAGAGAACCCGGACGATCGCGGGAGGCGGTACAGCTGGATGGGAGTTCCTGGCGAAGATGCGCCCAGCCAAAGGAAAGAGCCCTGCAGGAGGACTGGAAAATAGTCACATAGGCAGAATTTGTCGGGGCGGCGCAGGGAGCGTTGGAGTGCTCGAGGGAGCTGGCTGGGAAGACAGCCTGGCGTGAGGAAGAAGAGGAGCCCCAGTGTGACAGATGTGGACAGCTGGGACATGAAGACTGGGATTGCCTCATGGCGGACGAGGACTTCTGGGACTTGCCTAAGAGAGTCCTGAAGATGAAGGTTGTCCCTGTGGCGAGTTTGAAGTTGGGGAACCCACGTGGAAAAGCAGAAGGGCACGAGGACACAAAGACAGTGCGGAGAAACTTCTGTCAGCAGGAGAAGACTGAAAACTGCGCTGACAGGGAGCAACAGGTGCCAGAAGTCCAGCTGGAGGTTAAGAAGAGAAGGCAGCTACCGCCCACCCCAACATTGATACCTCTGCTAAGGCTTCTCCAGAGTGTGTCGGCGGAACACACGGACCCAGGGGCTGCGTTAGAAGATCTCCGTCAGCAGGAGAAGCGGGACATCGTGTCGGAGGATACACTGTCCAATGATTGGGAGCTGAAGTGTCCCTGGTTTGAGCGACGCCCCTGGAGGTTGGCAGAGGTGTTGTACCCAACTGTGACAGAGGAAGAGGGAAGTCTCGAAGAAGCCGTGGCTGAATAGTGCAGATCTCCATTGACAGAGGAAGAGAGGGACTGCACAGAAGAGGAGGACAAGAGCTGGGAGGTATCCTTATCCCCAGAGGGAGATGTCAGCGATTGGGAGGTGGTACTACACCCGGAGGCCCTTCCGAAGAGACTGCGTCAGGAAAGACACAGAGGGACAAAAATGAAGTCTCCTACCCAGGTAGAAGAGTGGACCATCGCACCTTTACTGGACCTGGGATCATCATTCGGTGCGGATGAGGCCCCATCACCAGGAACCCTGGAAAACACGCCCCTGGACTACTTTGTGGGGACCACAAAGGTCAAAGTTGGGGGAAGTGTGAGAGGTGCATCAGTCAGAGCAGCGGGGGACACAGACGCAGCACTGGAGAAGAAAGACGCAGCGCGGGATACAGCAAAAAGATCTTACCTGCAGGAAGATTCCATCTGTAGGGCTCACCGCAGCACTGCACCCAGGCACCCCTGCTGCACCCAGGGTGCATTGCGGTGCCGTGGTGAGCCAATCAGGGCTCACCACGTCACCTCTCCCATCAACCCCTGCGGCTGGATAGAAAATCCACTGCATGGGCCAGGAGGAGCAAAAAGTGGCCGGAAGAGGCCGAAGTTGGAAGGTGCAGCTTAGCAAGGCAGGGAAAGACAGGGCCAGAAGTGGCTGAAGATTAGGAAGAAGAAGAGCTGGAGGAACTGGAAACAACGGCGGCGGAAGGATGGCATTAGAGATCGTCACGCCTGGGGACCGGGAAAGAAACATTGCATCTTCTCTGGTGGATTCTTCAGGATCGGGTAGAAACCTCTGGGGTAGGGGCTGGCCTCGGTTTTGTTCATAATTCACAGGGTGCCGGCGCACCACCCGTTGCATGTATGTTTTTTCTGTGGGTGGTATACAAGATGTGTGTGTAGATATATACCTATGCAGGGCCTAAATAAATACAAAGTTGTATATATATAAAAATATACAAGCCAGCACTCAAGTATATATTTCAAAATATCACAAAATGGTTTATTGAGTGCAAAAAGTCAGAGGGGGAAATATTGCATATCACACAAAAAGTGACTAAGTGCATATAAAAACAGACTGTGCAGTACATTAGCAACTTGAAAAAGTACAAATAGAGAATCTGAGGTTGCTACAGATGATATGAAGAAATAATGAAAATCTCAAAAGCAATTTCAATCAAAAACATATAGAGGCAACTCTCAGTATAGGTCCCATTCTCACTCTCGCTTTTTGTGTTATATGCACTATTTCCCCCCGGACTTTTTAGACTCAGTAAACTATTTTGTGATATTTTGAAATATATACTTGAGTGCTGGCTTGTATTTTTTTTTATATATATACGCAACTTTGTTTATATATATACGAGGGTGGATCAATAAGTACTCATGTTAAGAATGAAGAAGAACATTTTTCACTAAATTTTTTTATTTTTTTTCAACTCCTTTCATGGCAATACACTTTTCCCAGCGTCCCTGCCATTTCTTTAAACCCTCTAAAAAATACGATTTGTCAAACTCTTTGAAATAAGCTTCTGTCTCGACAATGACCTTCTCGTTTGAGCTGAATTTTTTCCTGTGAGCCACATTGTAATTTTAGGGAACAGAAAGAAGTCGCAGGGAGCCTAGTCGGGCAAGTACGGTGGATGCGGCATCAATTCATAGCGCAATTCATGGAATTTGGCCGCAACAATTCCGGATGAGTGAGCTGGTGCGTTGTCGTGGTGGAACAGCACTTTTTTCTTTGCCAAATGGGGCCTTCTCTCTTTCAATTTCTCATCAAATCGGTCCAAAAATTCACTGTAGTACTTTCCCATGATCGTGATTCCTTTTTCTAAAAGTCGATGAGAATTATACCCTTTGATTCACAAAAAATTGTAGCCATGACCTTTACAGCCGATGGGACCGTCCTTGCCTTCTTCGGAGCAGATTCACCTGGAAAAACCCATTGTTTTGATTTCGCTTGGTCTCTGGCGTGTAGTAATGGATCCAGGTTTCATCAACAGTGACGACTCAACACAAAAATCCTGTGGATTTTCCTTAAAGAGGTCCAAACACTGCTTTAAAGTTGTCAGCCAAATCCGATTGTTGTCTACCGTGAGCATTCGCAGCACCCATCGGGCCAATAGTTATTTCATTCCTAACTTATCATTCAAAATGTTGAATGTCATTCCGTACGACACGCCTACAGTCTCTGCTACTTCGCGCACTTTTAATCGGCGATCAGCGAGAATCATGTCGTGGACCTTTTCAACGATTTCCTCAGTAACCACATCTGCCAGGCGGGCCTGGGCACTCCTCATCAAAAACAGATGTATGGCCACGTTTAAATTCATTGAACCAATATCTCACCATTCTCATAGATGGCGAAGAGTCCCCATAGACAGCATCTAACTTTGCTTTCTTTGCACGTTTTTCCATCCAAGAATTAAACGCAAATTACGGATCGATATTGTTCTTTCTGCATCGTATCAAAAAAATAAAATAAAGAAGTTTAATACAAATGGCTGTCAAGTCAAAACTAACCTATGAATCAGTATACAAATAGAGATAACCGCACTCACTACTAAATATCTTTACATTTGTACAAATATATTCAAAATCTGTCCAAGGGTGCTGCCAAATATACAACCTAATATAAATTCAGAGTAAAAGAAAAGAAAACGTAGCCAGACACAAATGATCTAAACATCCAAAGAGCAATGTCTTATAGATCAGGCTTTGGTTGTTTCTAGCGCAAAAAACACCTTAGATAAAGTAGTAGACCCAGTAAACTGTCGAAGAGTTAAAAAATATTAATCTTTAATGAAATCACATTTAGACATTGGTCTTAAAAAGACATATTGTAACAAAATATCTTAGACATAGAAGACAACATAGTAACATATAATCAGCCCTTGAAAAATATATAAAACATGAGTGTCATATCTATTAGACAATATATAAGATTGTAGTCGATACGTTAGCAAATTGCTACATGAGTAATAGGAGAACAGCTGGGAGGCTAAACTATACTAAAGTGGTGATGAGAAAGCTATCCCTACTCTGTACTACCTAGTGGCCTCACTGACACGCTTCACCCTTCCGGGCAGTATGTAAAGTTTGTAAAAGGTTTTGTACAGTTTTGTAAAGATGCTTATGGTTCAAATGGTTCAAAATGAGCAGCTCTCCTTCCATCCAATGACTATACCCACTTCTCTAGTATTTATAAAACCCTAAAGAAATATTCATGCATTTGTAATTGCATTATTTGGAGCTCAGTAATTGCTATATTGATACATACATATGTCAGATTTACCATTAACAAATGCTGATATAGCCTACAGCAACTTACTAATACAGTAGCAGTCACACATCTACTGCTGCTAATGGCATAAAATCTGCAAAGTTAAATGGCACTACTGTCTTGCTTATAAAATCTTCTAGTTATGAGCATACAACAGAGCTATTATCTGGAGATCCAATAAATGGTGCTGATAATCTCTTGAATGTATTGTTGCTAAGATCAAATATGAAACTCCATTCTGACTGTGTTTCAGGCATTGCAAGCAATACAACTGCTATAAACTAGCGCTGACCCCAGTGTTTGGGTTTTGACTTTGGTTATAAATCTTCATTTGGTTTTGGCAAAACTTTTGTTTTGGTTTTGGATTTGCAATTGATGATCATTCAACTGTCGCAAGATGGTCTGTCGCAAGATGGTCTGTTGCAAGATTGTAACGGTGAACAGCACCCCCTTGAATCCACTGTAAAATTCTCTGATTGTGATTTGTGACTTGATTAATTCATTAAGATTGTTCATAGTTACATAGTTACATAGTTGATGAGGTTGAACAAAGACAACAGTCCATCAAGTTCAACCTATTTTGGATCTCCTGCGATCCCTATCTTTATATTTGAAGTTAATCCATATAAAGCAACCTCAAAACTGTTGCAATCCTAAGATAAATAAATACATACATTTCTCCCTTGCTCCACTACTGTCCTTTATTTAAATTAGCGGTCCTGGTAACCCTGAATGTCCTTTTCTGCTAAAAATGTATCTAATCCTTTCTTAAACATATCCAGTGAATCTGCCATCACAACCTTTTCTGGCAGTGAATTCCACATCCTGACTGCCCTTACTGTGAAGAACCCTTCCCTGGCAGTGACTCCACACCCTGACTGCCCTTACTGTGAAGAACCCTTCCCTGGCAGTGACTCCACACCCTGACTGCCCTTACTGTGAAGAACCCTTCCCTGGCAGTGACTCCACACCCTGACTGCCCTTACTGTGAAGAACCCTTCCCTGGCAGTGACTCCACACCCTGACTGCCCTTACTGTGAAGAACCCTTCCCTGGCAGTGACTCCACACCCTGACTGCCCTTACTGTGAAGAACCCTTCCCTGGCAGTGACTCCACATGTCTTTTTTATGGATTGGTGCCCAGAACTGAACTGCGTATTCTAGATGAGGCCTCACCAATGATTTATATAGTGGCAAAATTACACAGTCTTCCCTTGCATCTATGCCCCTTTTTATGCATACTAATACTTTATTGGCCCTTGCAGCTGCTGCTTGGCATTGAGCACTATTGCTAAGTCTATTGTCCACAAGCATTCTTAAATCCTTCTCCATTAAAGATTCTCCTAAATTTACCCCATTTAATTTTAATTTCATCTTAATGAATAATGAGTAGTTCATTTTAATGAACTTCAATTACTCTACATTTTTGGGGTTTAGCCACCTACACTGATCACATGTAAGTTTCTTAGGGGGGTGGGCATCTTAAGTACTGGATTGCTAATTTGTGCAAGGGTCTCCAAATTGCCTTTTTACTTCCCAGTATTCCCTGAGATGCTAATAAATTTTCATTCATGTAATCCACTTCCATTCTAATGCATATAACATTGTTAGAGTGAGTCACGCTAGTGGTGTCATTTGGAATGTCTTTTAAGTCAGACCAGATGTCATAGGACCGAATTCACAACTCCGAAATGTTTTACTTACCTGCCTAGTTTTCCGATTATAGCTACTACGCATGGTAGTAACTATTTTACGCTATTTACGTAGCATTTCATTACATAAAGACCGCATGTATGCAATCTACATAATCTACATAACACTACGTAGATATTGAAAAATAGTTACTACGCATGCGTAGTAGCTATAATCGGAAAAATAGGTATGTAAGTTAAACATTTTGGGGTTGTGAAACCGATCCATAATCTCTTGCTGCGGTGTGCTGTCTCGACTCTCCTTCATCAATGATTGTGTTTGAAAATGTCAGTTTTTTCCTGGCAAGAGAATTTCCTGCAGAAGCTGAAGCAGGAGACGTGTCATGTGCAACTTGAGCTGACAAGTCATTTTTTGCAAAGTCTTAAGGTCTTTGGGCCAGATCCAGAGCTACGACTGAGAGCGTATTTACGCTTGCAGTAGTCGTAAAAACGCTGTTTTGGATGTCCTGCGCATGCGCACGGCAGATGTGACGACCAAAAACTCTGATTGTACTTACGATCTATGGGCCTGATCCAGAGCTACGAAATGGGCCGATTTCGTGCGAGCGTACGACTGTTTTTTGCGTATTTTCGTACGAAAATTCGCACCGCGCATGCCCAGTATGACAGCTTCCGGTCGGCTGGACGACATGAGCATATAGCGGTCGTATGGTGTGCGAATTTTTCGCTCGAGGGGCGTGCGTTCAGTACGACGGTCGCCTGGGCGCTCGTTTTACAACAGGGAGGCGGGGATAGCCATTTAAATTGTACAGTATGGGCGTGCTAAGGCCGTACGAATTGCGTATTTTGTGCGAAAATTCGTACGGCCGACGTTAGTACCTAGTGTAGGGTATAGCCGCCGTAAGCAGGTACATTACAATGGGAGTGTCAGGGGCGTATATGTTTTTATGCACGGGCGAAAATTCGCATTTGCCCGTCGGACAGCAATTTCATAGCTCTGGATCAGGCCCTATGGCTCATCATCGTAACTACGGATGAAGGGGCGTGCCAGTCATATGACACCCGGAATTACACTTCAGAGGCATGTAAATTGTACAGTATGGGCGTGCATAAGTACGTGCAGTCATTACGGCCGACCGCAGTTACGCTTGGAAAAGTTAAGGTAGGATTTGGCAAGCATAAAACGGCAAAAATACGTACGACCGAGTGGAGTGACTAGGGGAGTACATAGTAAATGCGAAAGCATAAATACGCTATGCGTTGAAACGTAACCCGAGCATAGGTCTGGATCTGGTCCTTTGTCATTTAGAAAAAAATTGTGTTCAAAAGCTTGATCTACAAGTCCAACATACTTACTATATATGCAAATTTGCATCCCCTGCTTTAACGTCACCAACTTCTTCTTCATCAGAAGAATGAAGTGGATGACCTGACTTCTGCTGGTAGCATCTGAACTCACTTCATAGGTCACAATTTCAAAGGTATTCAGTATCTGGCAGTAAACTGAGATTATTCTCCAGTGTGCTGCAGTAAGGAAACCCCATTCCCTATCTAATGGCTTTCTGTGTGCATTGTAATGGCTTGTACTTGTTCATCATGGTGCCCAATACATATAATGGAAAGTGGTGCAAGATGGAATTGTCCTTGAGCCCTCCCATCCACTTTTATGTTGAATATGTGTAGTTTAACAAACCAAGCACTTCAGCAACAAGAATGATTGATTTGTTCAAGCCTCCACTAGAATTCTTTTTGAGAAAAAGTAATACATAAAAAATGAATAATTTATAATAGGAATATTTTGGGTTAGTTAGCCTTAAGCCAACTGAGGTAGTAATTGATAATAATGGATTTAGTGATGTGCTATGGAGCAGTGTGGCATATTTGGTTCCTCTAGCATAAGCTTGTTCCACAGACAAATGTCATTTGAGTCTTCTTATTCCCATGATTCTCCCCCAGCAACAGCAGCACTTTTACCCATGAATAGAGAGTGAGCTTGCACTAGTAAAATGGATGCAGGATACCCCCGATAGCTAATGATGATGATGATGATGAGGATGAAGGTGTTGCCAGTGGAAATTGCATGTACTGAGATCTCCATCTTCCTGTATATGATATAATTTTACAGATGAAATATGACTGGCATAACCAGCACTAGTACTGGAAAGATCCTGTTCTGCTCACAAAAAAAACCCAAAACAGACGGATATAGTGTGTGTGTGTGTGTGTGTGTGTGTGTGTGTGTGTGTGTGTGTGTGTCTAATCTAATGTACACAGACCCACCATCTTTTCCAAACATACACAAAATAAATGTACAGTATTGACAGGTCATCACACTGTTAGTGACTGGTTAGGATAATTCTGCTTTAAAACAGTCATTTTTAAATACAATGAGGAGGATCTACTTTGTATAATATAATGTATGTTGTATACAGTAACTCCTCCTCCTTCTGGGGATGGCAAGGTAACCAGTGGAGATCCCCAGGGTTTTGTACTTGGACCAGTGATATTTAATATCTTTAATGGAGACATTGTCTGTGGTATAAAGGGGAAAATATACCTTATTGCAGATGTCACAAAGATAGGTAACAGGGTAGGCACACCAGGGGGGGTACACACAAGGGCATTTTTAGAAATGAAGGGGCCCGTGTGCAGACCCCCCAGATGGGCCCCCCCCCCCCCGCCTGGCCCCCTCACCCCAATCGGGCCCCCTCTCTCCAGATGGAGACGGACCCCCCTCTCCAGATGGGCCCCCCCTCTTCTACCTCCCAATCCCATCTATATCTATAGACACGGTGACGGTCCCCACCAGCCTACCGTTCCCAACAGTGCACTGAGCACGGGTGTCACGCGGGGATGTTGCCAAACTCTTGACCATTCCTCTAGTCTACCTTGATCATCCCTCCTTACCCATTAGAACACAAGGGCATTCTAATGTACACTGTACACAGTAATACCTCCAAAAAAGAATGCGACACGTGTATGTATATGAAGGGAAAAATTATTAATAATATTAAATGATCGGAGGATAATATTATTTACCTTAGAGGCATGGAGGACATTATTATTTACATTATTGGTACAGGGGACATTAACTATTTACATATGTATTTCGGGGCACATTAACTATTTCAATATGTGTAAGGGGGACAGTAATTATGGACCTGTGTTTTAGGTGCATATATTTAAGAAGGCATATACTCCGCATGCATAGTAACTTAATATATATGCAATTTGTGTTGGACTTGGTTGCATAGAGAAAGTAATTCGTAGCAGAAAGAGAGAAGTAGTGATGCCTCTTTATAGATCGTTGGTGCAACCTCACTTAGAATACTGTGTTCAGTTCTGGAGGCCATATCTCCAGAAAGACATAAATACATTAGAGACTGTGCAAAGAAGAGCAACTAAAGTGGTCCATGGCATGTGTCACAAATCATACCAAGAAAGGCTAGAGGAACTAAACATGTATAGCTTGGAGCAGAGAAGAAAAAGGGGGCATATGATAGCAGCTTTCAAATATATCAAGGGTTGTGACTAGAGGAGGGTGGCATTTTTCAAAGGAAGGTTGTGACTAGGGTGGCATTTTTCAAAGGAAGAGATGTAATAGATCATGAATATAAACTGGAGGGTGGTAGATTCAGAGGAAATGAGAAGAAAAATAACTTCACTGAAAGGGTTATAGTTAAGTGGAATAGCCTCCCATCTGAGGTGGTTGAGGCTAACACAGTAGAACAGTTTAAACATGTTTGGAATAAATATTAGGATATCCTAAATCTTAAACTAAATTGAAGGTAAATAGGGTCTAGGGTTAGTATAGTTTTAAATAAACAACTGGGCAGACTGGATGGGCCATGTGGCCACTTTCTATGTTTCTATGTTTCTATTTCCTCAAGGTTTGTAATAACTTAAGAATGAAAGGGTGTGCTGGGAAAACTTAAGAACGAAGAAGATTGGCTGGAGTTTACTTTAGAGGTATTTTTTGGATAAACGCAAATCATCTGTCTTTTATTTGTGTCCAAGTGTTTTCATGACTAAACATTGTGGCAAAGACAAGTCCACCTTTGAGAGCAAAGAAATCCTTAAAGCCATTATGCCTCTGTCTGCAAGCACATACTTTAGTGTCATTCTAAAGGAAGTTCCAGTTCATTCTGGAGTCCAAAAGTTCTGCTTGCCTTTTAGAGAGGTTCAAATACTGGCCAAGGTCATTGAGATGCCAATGACTTAATAAATGTAGTTTAGTAGTGGCACAGGTATTGCTTTAATGTGAGGCCCAGGATATCATGGTGGATCATATGTCATGGTGATGCCCTAAAGGTTTGTCAGACAAAGGTAGCAGTCTGTACAGTATTCGTTTGGTTCCCTCCAAATAATTGGAACAGCAAAATGTATGTGCCAAAAGCTCTTTGACCAGTCTGTGAGGAGCATGACACAAGTAAGATAGCAAACATGAGGGGCCCAGTTTTTGTCTTGGTCACCAACTTTGCAACAAAAGTGAGCTCTTATCATCACTACAAAGTGGAGTCAAATGGCATTTCTGAATATTAAATGTTATTCAACCACAGAGTTAGCAAAAAGAGTCTAGGCATTGTGCTGCTTGGCAGAGAAATACAGTGCAATGTTCACCGTTCCCTCGAGGACAGCAGAGAAACACAGCAAAGTGCAATGTAGAAAGATCACTATCCCTGCGCTCTCCGGGAAATGCAGTCACCCTACCTCCTGGGACACACAATTCCCAGTGTCCTATGTAACCTCTCACAAAATGAGAAAAGAAAATACAATGGGGAAAAAAGGATTAAGGGAAGGGAACACAAATCCACACAATATACAAAACACATTCTCTTCGTATTCAGGGGAGTCCACTTAAATTATTATTATTATTATTATTATTATTATTATTAACGTTTATTTACACAGTATCCGCAGCGCTGTACAGAGGCAATTGCAAAGACAATAGTTACATATAAAATCCAATACAATGATTAACAGAGGGTATAAGACACATGAACAAGGAATACAATACATGTACAAAGCAAAATTTAAATATAGTAAGAAAAAAAAAGAAAAATGCAGTGATGAGTAAGGAAAGAGAAAGGCAATGGAGATAAAAAGGGGAGAAGTGAAGAGGACAAGGAAGAGGGGTTATGACAAGAGGGAGGAGGACCTTGCATATAAGAGTTAACATGCTAAGTGAAAGAGGACAAATAAACAGGAAACAGAGGGATGAAGAAGGGGAGGGAAGGTAAGTTTAGGTGGAGGAAGTATGGGCTAGCCTGAAGAAGTGGGTTGTGAGGGAGTGTTTGAAGGATTGGAGGGTGCTGGATTGCCTGATAGGAGTTAGTAGGTTGTTCCAATGGAGAGGGGCGGCCCAGGAGAAGTCTTGGATGCGGGAGAGAGAGGTAATTATCAGGTTGTAGTTGAGAAGATTAGAGGGGATGGGATCAAGTGAGCATGTTGATGGAGGGGATGACAAAAGAAGTGAGTGAATTTCTTCAGCTGAGGTGGGGATGAAAGTAGACATTGGTGGGTGACTAGGGAGGAGAAGAGAGGGTGGAGACTGAGATGGAGGAGAGGTGATGGCAGAGGAGAAGGAGCTCCTGATGGAGTCTATCTTAGAAGTGAAGAAGGTGGCAAAGTCAGAGGCAGAAATGGAGAGAGGGGGGGAGGAGGGGGGGACAGAAGAGAGTTGAAGGCAGCAAAGAGGCGACTTGGGTTAGATGATTGGAGAGGATGTGAGACTTGAGGAAGGATTGCTTGGCAAGGCCGAGGGCAGAGCTAAAAGAAGAGAGCATGAACTTGAAGTGGAGAAAGTCTGCAAGGGAATGGGACTTCCTCCAGAGGCGCTATGCAGTACGGGAGCATTTCTTTAGGGACCGAGTGAGTGGGGAGTGCCAGGGTTGGGGGTTGGAGCGGTGAAGGGAGACAGAGGAGAGAGGGCAGGCAGCATCAAGGGCGGAGGATAGGGTGTTGTTGTAGAGCGAAGTTGCTAGATTAGGGCAGCACATAGTGGAAATGGGTGCGAGAAGGGGGTCAAGGGAAGAGGTGAAGGCCATAACATCAATGGAATTGAGGTTTTTACGGAAAAGTATACGTTTAGGGGGCAGGGAAGGAGAGGAAGAGAGGGAGAAGGAGATATGATGATGATCGGAGAGGGGGAAGTGAGAGATGGAAAAGTCAGACAAGGAGCATGAGTGTGAGAAAACGAGGTCAAGGGAGTGACCCCGGTTGTGGGTAGGTGCTGAAGTCCACTGTGATAGGCCAAGAGAGGAGGAGAGGGAAAGAAGTTTTGTAGTGGTGGGGTCTGAAGAGTTGTCAACAGGGATGTTGAAGTCACCTAGGATAAGAGTGGGGAGATCAGAAGACAAAAAGTGTGGGAGCCAGGCTCCAAAGTTATCAATGAATTTGGAGGATGGGCCTGGGGGCTGTAGACAACAGCAACACGGAGATGGATGGGGTGATAGATGCAAATGCAGTGGAACTCAAAGGAGGTGAAAGTTAGAGATGGCTCAGGGGGTATGACGCTAAATGTGCAGGAAGGGGAAAGGAGGATGCCCACACCACCACCAGGGTGATCACCAGGCTTAGGGGTGTGGGATAAGGAAAGACCACCATAGGAGAGGGCAGCAGGGGAGGTAGTATCAGAGGTCGAGAGCCAGGTTTCAGTGATGGCGAGAAGATTGCAGGATTTGGAGATGAAGAGGTCATGGATGGCAGGGAGATTGTTTCAGATGGATCTGGCATTCCAGAGAGCACAGGAGAATGGGATAGAGGGAACAAGAGTTATGTTGATTAGATTGGAGGGATTGGAGAAGCGAGGTGAAGCACAGCAGAGCGGGGGTGGTACGTGGATGCGGGGGTAAGGGTGGTTATGGGAAGGGGAGCCTGATGGAGGAGTGGAAGAGGGAATGGGGTGAGCAGGATAGGTGGGGAGGTAGAAGGTGGGAGAGAGGAGGGAGGGGGGTGGGCAGACAAGGGCCATGAGAGTAGGATGGAGACACAAAGAAGTGATAAAGGCAGGAATAACAGAAGAGAGGATCAGAATAAGTGAAATGTGTGCATAAGATTATGTAAAAAAGAGAGGAAAAAAATCATAACCTTGAATAAAAAGTAAAACAAATGTAAAATATGGCTAAGCAATTAAGTGCCAGGTTAGCAGAAGTCCAAAGCAGTCATCAGAAGCATCTTCAGTTTGGTTTCAGGTTGTCATGCACAGGAGTGTGGTTGTACATGGATTTTCCATGAAATGCTGATGTCGAAGTTTTAAAGTTCCTCATTGTGTGTTTTCTGGAAGGAAATCCACTCAAATAAAGTATGGGTCTACCTTATGTTGATGATAACAAAAGTTCTGTTTCCCAGTAAATTTTTCTTTAGATACGTTTCAGATAGGAAATAAGTTCTTATAGATTCCAAAAATGAAGTAAGTTCAGAAATCGATGTCCATAGGAATTTATCCACAAAAACCTCTTTTTTCTTTTTTTAACAATTCTCGAATTTCCCAACAAAAAAAAAAAGAAAAATAAAACGTCCTTGTACAGCACTGTTAAGTAAGGTGAGTATATATAACGTAATGTACTCACATTTTAAGGGCCAGATTTAGTAAGTTGCAGGTTTGGAAAAGTAGAGATGTTGCCCATAGCAACCAATCAGATTCTAGCCCTCACTTTCCTATTACATACTAGAGAATGTCAGCTAGAATCTGAATCTGCTATGGGCAACATCTCCACTTTTCCAAACTTCCAGCTTCGTAAATCTGGCCCTAAATCTCTTTCATTTCTGAACCCATAGTTCATGGCGAGATATTTCTACCCCTGTTATAGGATCCCTCTCTTCTTCCTCATGTAATATCTGGATAAAGGGCCCTTTAAATCCTTATGTGCCAAACATAGGATAAAACATCTTGGAGGACAGGTATTTCCTTAGTAAGTCAGAACCATACTAAGGAACTGTAGTAGTGTAGACTCAGAGCAGAAGTAAATATTACAAACACAGCAAAAATTATATGCCTTGTACAGTCTATTGTACCCTGTTCAAACTGCACCACCTCCTCCTCCTCCAAAATGTACAGTGTGCCCCTATTTTTTATTAGAGGAAAAAATTAGAGCCCTAATAAAGGCTGTTTATTTTTCTTGTTATACCAGAAAATGTAAATAATATTACCCATACAAGGGGTAGTATCACTATCTCTCTAACTAGTATCACAGATAGAACAGACAGAACAACTAGCAAACATTCCTCTCAACTCTCTTATCTAAGATTGCTGCCAAATCACGAGGGAGAGCTTTATAAAGTCTCGAAAACATGCAAAAACAATTCTCCGAAACGCTCCAATCACAAAAGTGGTGCCATATCATGAGACATTGTAAATTTTAACATTGCCGTGTTAAATGGCGTTTTGCCTTGATTTCAAATCGAATTTGGCAAGAGGAACTGAGGTATTCAAAACGGAAACCCCAAATTCGGATCTGTCGGATTTACACTGATCCAAACTGCTCATCTCTACTATAAACGTCACAATGTTATGTCCAATCCACCAGATCATGCATATTATTGTGCAGTGGCTGACTTAAGGATTTATGGCTCCCCTTAGCTGAGCACAGTGAGTGGGCATTTATTAAGTGTGAGGAGGAGTGGTTAACTAAGTGACAACAAGCAGCAAGGATATTGAACTCCATAGTGTCATGTTTTCTGGATCTTATTTTAAGTAAGAAACTCTTAAATACTTTATATCCATGCTCTTTTAAACATTGTTTATTCTCTAAGATGATCCTTTTTCTTTTCTAATTTTGTCCCTTTACCCAACAGACAAATATTAACATTCCAAATACATGTTTTACTCAATCCTAAGAAACTACATTATTTAAGCCAAAAACTTTAAGAACAAACACAAAGCAACACATAAACACATGTATATACCATTGGTTGCATGATAACAGTTTCCATCATCATCATTGAAACAGTCTCTATGTTTACCCCAAATATTCCCCTGAAATTAATAAATGCTACTTAATCATGCACTAACTGAATGTTCAGTCCATATGGGTTAATGTTCCAGTCAAGAGAAAAAAAAACTTGACGCATATTCAACTCAGTGTATCAGTGTTGAAATTGTCAAATGAAATAATTGAGTGGTTTGTAATAAGAATGCCACGGAGTATGATTATACTTCTCATGTGTGCTTTATCATTCTCTTCAACAGCAGTAGATTATGAATTGTCTCACAAAACAGTCTACATGCAGTCATGTATCTCTGAAGGGCAGATGACCCAAATGAATGCAAATCGAACTAGGTTTCCTCTCAGAGACTTTAATACCATAAATGAGAAAGAGCATTCATCACAAATAACTAGGGATTGTATACTAAAGTGCTTGAAGAAAATCAATATAGTTTCAGCTGCTTTAGGCCTATAAATGTAAATGAGAACAGATATAAAGCTGATATACACTAAAGAAAGGTTATTGAGAGAGCAACACATAACACTAAGAAATCAATTGAATAAACCTGAAAAATGATTCAGATAGAGTAGATATGAACATAGAAAATCAATCATATAATTTAAAGAATAAACAGCTTGAACCTCACAAGTCTCCCTTATGGGTTTAGAGTGCAGCGTTTTTAATTTAGCACTGATATAATGCCAAGCTATGAGAATCTGCAGATGGTGGAGTCCAGGAGGAAAATCAATTCATTCTTGTTCTACGGTCTTAAGGGGTATTTGATATTTACAGCAAGGCAGCATGAATCCTTGTATAAATTTACATTTTAAGAGATAAAGGGCCTCTGTATTTTGTCTTGTTATTGCTAATAGAAACTGTCGACTTTTATTCTGTCCACTTTCGTCGGAAACGGAGCTGTCTTTGTGTTGGAGTGTTTCTCAGGCAATTTCTGCATGTGTTTCCTGATAGCCAAGTCTAGCCTGGTGCTTTTTTCCATTGAGAGGCAATCGAGGTGGCATAATTGCATCAGCGCTGTAGAAATATAGACTGCAATTTAAAAAAAAAATACAAAAATAAAAACAGTTCCAGACAAATTCATTTACTTGTTGTTTGAAGATTTAGAGGTTAAGAACATGTGACAATGTACAAGTAAATGTGTATGTAAATTCTACTACCTTTTATTGGTCTCGTAATCATTTATTCGCATTTTCTGAAGTTTACAATTGGTGCATTTTACAAAGCCTGGGATCCAAATTAAATGTAAAAAAATACTGTCAGGTTCAGTGATTAAAATATGTTCCTGGAAATGTAGATCTGTGATAATCTCTACATCCTGCTAGATAAAATGTACTGAGTATTTAGATCATTTGAATGATTTTCAGTACTTTATTTACCTAATAGAAATGGATATCATTGTGTTTCACTTGTCTTCCTAGTGAATCGCTTGATTCACACTGAGAATGCAGAAAACCAACAAACTATCCTTTACCACACCATACAAGCAGTGTATTTAGGTTTTTCACTTTAGGTATGGTTCTACAGCTTAGTAAAGACAATAGCAAATGTAAATGTTATGCAAATTGTGTTATCTAAAGACATACAGTATATATTATATATTTCTAATACTAGATTATTTTCTAAAGTTAAACGTCCTTTGCTTATGAATACGTGTTACACCAATATATTCTTGCTTCAACTAGGAGTATGTTTATATCTTTTTCCTAAGGAAAGGCATCTATATAATCTATGTAATGTGAAAGTTCTAATGTGCATACTTTTGTAATCTGTGCCAAAGACATTTTTGCAGCATTATGTATAGGAAACAATATACAATCTCCAACATCACACCTATTTAGACCAATGTTTAGACCATTTTTTTTTCCAAATTACAGTTGTGCTCAGTTAAACCTCTCCCAAAATGAGGGAAATTTCTGTCATGTATGGTGAGCCAATCTGCTGGGGAAAGTTGAATAGGCCTTCTGAAATTATTATACTTTTTTTACTTTTTAATTAACCGCTAATGGCTTCCTGCTTAGGTTAGATAATGGAGCTGACATCAACCAGTGTCCTACAGAAAGACTGAATGACCTATCCTGTGAATTAAATGGGCAATGTCTCAATTGTCTGATCTCTGCAGGAATCCAGAACCTGCTAAATAGCAAATCATGAAAACAAAGTTTTCATGATTTACTAATGGACTGCAATTAACTGGAATATCTTAGAATGAAAAGCTGTATCTGAGACCTGCTGTAAATCTACATGATAATAGGCCAGAAAAGCTGATTTTTGTGTAGCATATGATATAGACAAACTGGTCCAAAAACATAATATAATAAAACACGTGAATGGCGCTCCACAGCTGCCCGGTGTGGATTATTGTCAGTAATACACCACTGCTGTAAACAAAATCTCTTTTGTTGGGGGATGGGGATTCAGAAGTTTACCCTACCTGGAATTGAGGAGTAAAAGTCATATGAAAAGCTTATTAACTTCAACCGAATGTGAGTAGATTACCGTTATGAATATTCTTGGTGTCAAACGGTGTTACACAGACCCTGTTTCCTTCTTTCCGAGGTAGGGATACATTTGGAGGAGTCATAAAGAAGGAATTAGAGAACAGAGGAAAAGGAAAAGGACTTTATAATATCAAGAATTTGAAGAATAGACTGTTCTTTTTGGGACTTATATAGCGCCTGTGAGTTGTGATTATAAATTGTGTATGGTCCAAAAACATGCCAATTCAAGAAATGTATCAGTAAGTTCAAAAGATTAGACTGTTAGGCCAATCCAATTAGGTTCCGTGCAGGATGACAGGGAAATATCCGAGATTATCAAGCAGTGTGTGGTTACTGTAGATGTTTTGGAAGAGGGCATTATGTTGGACATTGCATGCTGTGGAGCCAGCAAGTGGTGTCATAACTGAAGGTGAGGGCAAGGTTGCGTCATCCAAGGGGCACCTTGGAAACATCTGCAACCAGCAGATCACTGATAAGTCTATGGGTTAGATCCAGAATTGATAACTTCAGGCTATTTCTGTACATCAGGCTATTTCTGAACTGTGCATATGCAGAACAACAACGCAATAGGCAGGCCCACTCACCATGCATACGCGATACCAATGACGAGAGAGCATTGGCATTTACATTGTACAGTAAGGGCTTGTCTAAGGGTTCTCATGCGCAATACTAAAGGTTGGGTCCTGTGCATGGATCCAGCATCCCCATGTAGGAAAGCAGGGGGAGTGCCCTGTTCTCCTGCGTGCAGGATTTTGGATACCAAATTCTGTATATTAGCCTCTGCAATGGAGCTTAATGCACAGGATTTAAACCTTAAACTCTGGATCCAGCTCTATATAGAAATATTATACTGGATTCACACCTAAAAAACAGTCGCTTCTTAGCTGCGTATCTTTAGTAAAGGACCTACTACGCATGCAGAGTAGGTTCTTAATGCAACCTACGTACCAGTTCTTTAAAGACCGCACAGAATATTTTAGGTAAAAAGAGGTGACGTAATGCCGCCTCGGGAAGGGTTTGGGTAAAAGGGGGAGGGGGAAGTATTTCGATTACCTGGGGAGGATGGGGAGCGGCAATGTCCGCACGGACATTGCATGGATAGTTAAGGTAGCCCTATGGCACTCGTAAGTGCCATAAGGTACCTAAATAGAAGGCGGGATGGGGGCAGGACGGGTGAGTTAGGTGCAGGTCTGTCCGCACCTAACTCACACCGGATCTGTGAATCTGGTCCATTAACACTGCAATTCTTTATGACTGAAATGTCAACATTTTAGTCATATAGACTCATCAGTCATTTGCCAGTCAGAAATACTTAATAATTATCAATGACATGTAGATCACTGATGAATCTATATTAGTAAAATGCTGGCATTTCAGTCATTTAGACTGGCAATGTAATTATCGCCAGCTGCCCATGCCCTCACTAATACATCTGCTAAAGCTGGGAGGGAATCTATCTGCCCAGATGTTGGGGAAACCTTTTTATTTAGTACCTGATGAAAATCGCTTGCTAGGTGATTAAAATTGGATCTACCTGCTTCTCTTGATAATAAACATATTCACACTTAATAATTCACGATGCCTTGTTAATAAACATATTCACACTTAATAATTCACAATGCCTTGTTAATAAACATATTCACACTTAAATAAGTGTAGATTCTACGTGCGTTTTTTTTACAATCAGTTAAACTGTGTATGTCCAAAACCCAAATATATGTACGAAAACCCTTGCCGACTGATTTACATACACGGACGTCAGACTTATGACTGATGCACTCATCCCAAATCAGCAGCAAACGGGCTACTAATGTACAGTGTGGGCATGTCAACAGAGTTAGGACTGAGTCACAGGTAGGAGTGCCTTGCATAAACTAACATACACACGGGAAAAGTTAAGGTAGCCCTCGACCACTCGTAAGTTGATGAACCGCATTGTTTGCTGTGAAGCCATGCTTCTTCTCTTACTTAGTTCAGCCAGCACCTGCTGCATGTTTCTATTAATGAATGTGTGTTTTTAAATTAAACAAATAAAGGCTGGTTTATATAATCCTTGCAAAAGATGCCATTATTCGTTAGAGTTTGTGAAGGTTTTCATTATATTTTTATTTATTTAAAATTTTGTGTACAAACATCTTTACATTAACTTATGTTTGACTGTTGTTTGTTTGTGTTGTATTTATTTTTTAAATGCTTATTTTTAAATTGTTTTATGAAAGCTTCATACAGTATGGTTGATATTCAAATCCATGGCGCATTATTTCACTCTGGCTACTTGTTCTTTAAATTTGAGCCTCTTGTTAACAACTACTTCTAAACGCACGGATCAGGCTTTGGAAAATGAATGGTTTTTGGTTTTTTTAAACAGCACGTACTATTATTAACATATGCAAACAAAAGTAACCATTAAAAATACAACCTGAAATAAGAATAATAATTAAATACTTTACAATACACATAAATGCAACTGCATGAAGTTAGAAATACAATGATCCACTAAATATAGAGTGTCACATGAAATTGCTTGCAACTTATAGCAAATAAACAATAAACATGGAATGCATCTAGCATGTAGAACAACTGACAAACCAACATAGATATTATATTAGAATACTGATATACGCAAAAATAGGATGATGCAGCTAGTTAACAGAGAAACAAATGATTCCCAAAAGATTAAACATCTTGAAAAAGAAAGGGAAAGACATTTGACTAACGTAGACAGGATATGTTAAATTAAGATAAGGTGCATTAAACATATGTTAACAATTGAACTGGAGCAGGAAAGGAAACACATGAAGAAATACAAGTATAAAGGCAGAAACTAAGTAGCTCATAACCATATTGCAGTACCTCTAAGCAGGAAATAGTCCAAAGTAGTTGTTAACAAGAGGCTCAAATTTAAAGAACAGGTAGCCAGAGTGGAATAATACGCCATGGATTTGAATATTAACCATACTGTATGAAGCTTGTGTCTTTAAAGTACTCATAGCTTGTCTCTGGATCTAAGGTATTCCATGTCCATCAGAAATTTTTTAGGGAATGAAGGTAGAGAAAGAGATTTCCAGTGGTATCAGCATCTTAGCAGCAGTGTCTTGATTCTTGAGAAGAGAGTCTGTATAAGATCATTAGAACCAGTTGAAAAGCCAATAAAGAGGTGGTCAGGAATGTATACATCTAGGATTTCCCTAGAGACAGAGGTGTATCTAGCTGCCATGGTGCCCAGAGCAAGGGTATGTTATGGTGTCCCTCCCCCATACTGTATTGGGGGCATGGCCAACATGGAGGGCATGTTGCATTTGAAACGAAAAAAGAGGCAAATTCCTGAATTAGTGACTGAGAATTAATACTATTATATTATTCATAAATATAATACCTAAAGATAGTTGCCCTGATTCACACTTAAGTAAGTGCAGAATCTCTGTGCATATTTTTACGCTCAGTTAAACTGCATATGACCAGAACCCAAATATATGTATGTAAACCATGGCTGATAGATTCATTAACACAATTGTCTGACTTAGGGTTGATGCACATATAGGCACGGAATGTGTCCCGCATGCGTGGCTAGAGGAGCAAAAATCTTAATGCAGATGAGGCTACTAATGTACAGTATAGGCGTTCTAACAGATGGGACTGATTAACAGGTAGGAGTGCCTTGCGTAAACTAACATACGTACAGGAAAAGTTAAGGTAGCCCTTGACCACTCGTAAGCTGATGAATCACATTGTTTATTGTTTAGTCCATGCGTCATCACTTACTTAGTTGAGGCCACACCTGCTGTGTGTTTATAATCAATAAATGTGTTTTTTTTAATGAAACAAATAATGGCTCATTTTTAAAATCCTATGCTGATTTTACATTTTAACCTTGTAAAAGTAACCTTTTTTTGGTTTTAGTTTTTGAAGGGTGTTTTTATCTGTAAATTTTGTGCGCAAACACCATTACATTTACTTATTTAACTGTATTGGTTGTTTGTGTTGTTAACCTTTGTAAATGTTTATTTTCAAAATGTTTATGAAAGTCTCTATATGTAGTGGATCATTGTATTTTTAACTTCATGCAGTTTGTGTTTATGTGTTTTGTTAACATGATTATTTCTATTTAAAGTTGTATTTTTAAGGTTACTTTTGTTTACATATGTTAATGAGAGTACGTGTCATTTAAAAAAAGATATAAAAAAATGACTTTTAAAAATCCTAATCAATGCATTTAGTTACATATCTTTGAATGATAAGCAATTTTAAGCACCTGAATGCACAGATGATTCAAAGCTAATTAAGTGAGCACCTACCTAAATATACACAGCAAAGACCTACCTCCTTACATAGGATTCCTGACACAGGGAGAGTGGTTAACTGCGTTCTTTATTTTCTCTGAATTGGTATTGCTGATGTTTTTCATGTGCGTATATTTAGGTAAGTCCCAATTTTGCTCTTATGTGTGAATCAGGCCCAGTGGGTGTTATAGTTTAGTCTCAAAATAATGTATGAACAGTTGTTTGTAATGTTTATTACACAAAAAGCTAAATCACAAGGAACTGTTTAAACAAATATTTAAAACACTCCTCAAATTATAACTCTTCTCATATATAATTTAACTTTTGAAAAGTTATCCCTGTAACAATATACTCCCAATTCTAAATTGCTCACACTTTCTGATTTATTTATATATTTATTGATTTATTTATTATATTTATTATTATTTCCTATATTGGAATACCAGTTTTGCAAAATATTTATTCAACCAGCCTCCATCAACACTGGCTTTATCATGCATTGCCTTTATTGAAGTATCACAAAATGCGGCAGACGCCGCACTTACCTTCTCCCTGGTATTCGGAGAGCGCCTCTTGTCCATCGCGCAGCTGCAGTGTCCCGTCGGTGGCCGTCACTGAAACAGTGACAGCCTCTGTCTCACCTTCCACTCGGCCGCGGCGTCCCTCGTGGAAGCTTGGTGCCAAACTCCGCGGAAGCTCCGGATCATGGGCGCCGCCATCTTGCTTCCGTCAGATGACCGCAGCCAGCCAATAAGAAGCTACGGTATGAATCCTCCAGCCAATGGGCGCTATGGGCGTCCTATTTAAAGCCTGTCTGACCTGTTAGACATCGCCAGAACAACTAGGTCTCCTAGGTGCCTGGTACTACTTCATCCTGCTCCTGCCGTGGTCCAGTCCTGCTCCTGCCTTGGTCCAGTCCTGCTCCTGCCTTGGTCCAGTCCTGC
>WWET01002093.1:226809-249005 GCA_011038615.1 Limnodynastes dumerilii
TTTTCGAATAAATTGCTAAAATGCTATCATGTTAATGGGCAGGGAATTTTTTTTATTTTTTTGCCATTTTATTGTCTTACATTTCATGGATTCATTATGAATTTATTTTGACAACATTACTGTTTCATTTTACAAATGTTTTTCCAGTGTTTAATATCTTCTAATGCCTTTTGCATAGCCAGATTTAAAGTAAAAATGGACCAGGTGAAGCCACAGGTTCAGGTATCCGTCCATAAATTGACCCTTGCAGTCTTTATTGGTTTTGGATTGCCATTACAATGCTTTCTGGCAGCTATCCTATCCACTGGACCCAACTGCCAATGAGCTACCTTTCTTGTATACTGTCCTTAACTTGTTGTTCATATTGCAATAAAGATTTCTAATGAGACACTTAGGAATGTTAGCTATTTTTATGACTTTCCTGAGCTTCTCCAACAGATTGATATTAGTGTAATTTCTAGCAAAGTCAACAATGCTGCTGATGTGACAAACCTACTCAGTCAGGTAATTGCTTGACCAATATACCTTACCCACATATTCATAGTTAGAGCACATTTGGTATAATGGGGTAAATCCAGACCTACGGGCTAGTTACGTTAGATTGCGTAGCATATTTTCTATGCACTCCACTAGGCAGTCCCCTCGCTCGTACATACTTTGGCCTTTTATGCTTCTAAAACCCTACCATAACTTTTTAAAGCTGACGTACCTAATGCGTTCACGTACATAACGGCTTAACCTGGTCCGTACTGTACAAATTAAATGCCTCCCTCTGCCTACAAAGTGTAACTACAGGTGTCGTATGGATGCCCCCTTCGTTCATAGTTACGCTGACGGTACGGATATTCAAAGTTAAGTGGCGTAAAGTTAAGTCAGCAGATAGTATAAAAACGCTAACGTACGTAGCTCAGGATTTGGCCAAATGTCTTGTAGGGAATGGATTACTCTAACCTTAGAAGTAATAAAAGTGAGATGAAATTAGGTTGCATTGACACATGGCCTCAATTAATATTCTAAAACCCCATCGTTGATGACTGTCATGGCCAGTACTAGTATAGTTGTAATACCTTTAGTGATTCAATGTGCAACAAGATGCTGGCTGTAATTCTTGGTTCTTTTTTGAAAAACAATTGTTTCACATGCAATTATTGTTTAAAAATGTACTTTTTTTTCATACATAATTGAAGGTTCACACCCAGAAGCAAAATCCCTAGTACGCAGTGATTATTCTTGGAAAGAGTAAATTACATTGGTGTTGTCAGTTTATATTTGCAAGCTGTAAGCAGCAGAATGGCTTTCTAATGAGCATATTGATGATGAAGGTGCTTATCCTGAACACTTAATATGGTATATCAGTTGTGGATACTGGGCTGCTTGATACATATGGTTCTGCCTTTTGGCAAACCTCTGGAACGTAATTGTTAATGACATAGCTTGTATAGGTTCTGCATTTGTACAGATGTAGATCTAGAGATGGCGATATTTAGGGCTTTACTAGGCCAAGTGGATCCCAGGGCGAAAAATTATTTTGGCAACCTCCCCCCCTGAGGCTGCCATCAGACCTACCCACCCTAGTTTTAGTTACTCTGACACAGGCATTAACTCTCCTACGGCGCATTGTGGTTTTACTTTACTTTATCACACTGCACCTTATGAAGGGAAATCCTTGTGTCTGACCGCAGATGAATGAGACTGTGACCGCTGCCTGCAGTCACAGTAGAGCCAGAATCGGGTGACCATGACTGGTGAGTGAAACGGGAACTGCTGGGTGGAGCAGGGGTGGATTGGTAAATTAAAGTGACCCTAGAAAAAAAATCTGGATGTGGCCTCATGTGGGCGGGACCAAATAAAATGTAGGTGTATTCAATAAGATAGTAGGGGGAAAACAAATAATAATCCATAGCCATGTTGGTAGTGGGCTAGGCTAATGCAACAAAAGAGGACTTCCTGGTAATATGTATACAATACAACATTAGTGCAGCTTGTACTGTCCACTGTCCATTATAATAGTAGCAAAATGGACAAACAGGAAAACAAAAGCAAAATAGGAGTGAATTAAACTTATGAGCTGCTGAAAGGACAATAAAGGAAAGCAAATTCCTTAAAGTAAGTATATATATTATAATAGGTTGGCTAGTTATATTCTGATCATTTTGCATTAAATTAGACCCCAGATGTGAAGATTATTAGCCCTCAGATATGACTACATAAAAGATCTGACTCCAGTAAATATCAGCCCACAAATCTGACCTCAATAAAATATAATTACCCAGCCAGTTTTGAACCCCAATTAAAATATGACCTCTAACTAAACATCAGACACAAGATCTGACCCCAGGTTTGACACTTATTAAAAAAAACACCTCTTATATTACCTCCAAATTCTTGGCATTTAAATAAATTACAATACAGACTGCATCTTAGTATTCGCCACCCAGTACAAATTTTTCTGCTTATATATGCCTCATGCTTTACTGTCCCTGTATGCCTCCTTCATGCTTTCCTGCTCCTGCATGCCTCCAACTATCCTTTCCTGCCAAGCTATGTGCCCTTTGTAAATGCCCAGTCAGGGCCGGTGCTAGCATGTCTGGCACCCCCCTGTAAAAAATAAATTTGCGCCCTTCTCCTTTTGATTGGATAACTCCCCCCCAGTATCCCCATTTTGTGCCTGCAGCCCCCCCAGCAACCCTCCCAGCACTCCCATCCTGTGTCTCCAGTCTCTCCCCCAGTACTTTAATCGTGCGCCACCAGACTCCCCAGACCCCCAGTACTCCCATCATGTGCCACCAGCCCACCCCCACCCCCCAGAGCTGCCATCCTTCAGCAGGCAGCTCATACAGGAAGTTCCTGTATCAGCCGCTCTATGTAACTGCCACGGCAGCTCATGCGGGAATCTCCTGTCTCCATAGCATCGCATCCGACGCTTATGGCAGCGGGGGATAGCAGGCGGAGGGGAGCGCCTCTCTGGCTTGGCACCCCCATTCTGCGCTTTTTGGCTGAAATCGTGTCAAATCGCATGATTTGAGCTTAAAAAATCGCCAATCCGGATTCATTAAGCTCAAAATCGCTTGCTTTGTGTTAAAAAATAATCACCATGGCTAACATCGCTGGACAGAAATCGTCCAGATGTTTGCCATGTAAAAGATAGAAAAAAATAAATCACCATATTCACTAAGGGCAATTTGAATAAATCGCCTTCAGTGTGATTTGAAATCACCAAAAATAAAATCGCAGCCAGAGAGGTGCAATTTTAATGTGATTTCAAATTGGGACTGACAAAAACACATGTCCGTATAATAGACGTGTTTTTGTCTGTGTAAAACCTAAGTGCTGCATGGCTAAAAGCCTTAGCCATGCTGTACTGATAGAACTACAAGGATCAGGAAAGCTGACCCTTGTAGTTCTATCAGCACAACATGGTAAGGCTTCTAACCATGCAGCGCTGCGTATAGTGTGTAAAAAAAAAAAATACACAAAGCACAAAACATACATTAACCCCTTAAATCTTCCCAAGATGCTGACATCAAATGGTGAGTGCCCAAACCTTTTATTAATTTTATTACAACACACACTACATTACATTACACTTAGATTAGGAGATTTTCCAATCTCACCCAACTTGCTGCTATTTGCAAATCGCACAACATCGCCTGAGATTGGAATAATCGCAGCCAAATAGTTTTTTAATTAATTCAGAATTTTTTTTTTTATATCGCCGCGATGTGCTGTGATTTAAAATCGCAGCAAAAAATTAATGAATGACTTTAATGAATGAGGCCCTTACCCTGCTTACCGGGTTCCACCAGCCCTGTGCCCAGTCTTCCATTGCTGCAGCTTCTATGTGCCTAGTCATCCATTTCTGCCCCTTTTATGTGTCCAGTCATCCACTTTTGCCCCTAACCTGGGTGCAGCCATCCTCTTCTGCCCCTTGTATGTGTCCAGCCATCCATATCTGCCCTCTATCTATTTAGCCCCTTTTCCCTATTGTTTCCCCATTATAATCTACTTTAATCTTCGCTTAGCTTTGCTGTTTTTCCCTTCTTCCTTTATTCTCCACTGCACACTCTCAAATTGCATGGTGTCACCCCTCCTGCAGCTGATCCTTATGATGGGCGAAGCAGTTGCTTAGGGACTGGCTTTTATATGTAAGGGGGCAGTCCCAGCTGTCACTGCCTGTAGCGATGGCTAAGGCTGCCTCCTGAAAACTGACCCTTAAGCAACTGCTCATTAGCACAACACTGGCACTTTACTGCAGAGTCCTCTCTATTTCAAGTGAAGTATGTGTACCACACAGAAAAGCCTGTGCGGTACAGTACTGACCTAGGTCAAGAGGTGAAAAATTAATTTGGCGCCTGCCGCCCACACATACACACACACTGCATTTTTATAATACATTCTTTCTTACACATGCACACAGCCTGGTTCGCCACCAGAAATGTGGGGCTAAGTACAGATTAAATAAATATAATAATAACCCTCTTCCAACCACACACGCAAAAATCATTCCTCCTATTAGGGCAGAATTAAGTGTTCTGTGGGTCCCTGGGCAACTAACTTGTGGGGCCTCTTGCTACACATTACATATAATCTTGATAAAAACTTAAAATAATGCAATTAATAAAAAGAATGCAATACATATACATAAATTCATACCAGCAGCTTCCTACTTAACTCAGATCACAGTTGTATGAATAATAACTAATATCTTAAAAGAGCCTTTAACAAGTATCCTTTGCAATGGAAAATTGAACCTCTGGACAGACTTTGAATTGAGGAATTATACTGCTTGCAATCAAGTAGAAAAAAACTTGTGCAACAAGGACGCTGAAGCAGAATACAAAAACTAATGTATCAAAATACATAGAGCATTATAAATATAAAAAGGACATTTCAATATATTTATGCTGCACACTTTTACTTTTAGTCATATGAGGGAATTCTTCTAAACAGTCATTTAGGCCGGTATCAATTTTTTTTTCTCTTTTTTTGGAACAATTTGATAAAAGGCTGTTTCAAGTTTTATTTTTTTTTACTATAAATTATTTAATCACAAATCTGCTGCAAACTATAATAAAATAAATATTATCCTTTTTCCTGATTACGGTCGTTGGTATGACTACTGATTGACTTGGTCACTCAGTTGCCACTTTTACCTGCTCCTGAATCTCGTATTCTCTTCCAGCATCCACATTCTGCAGGGAGCTTGCCCGATCTACCTCCCCACTGCCCCCCCCCCCATACCACTCCTCTCATTCCTCACTATTGTTCTATTCCCCTCTCCACAATACTATCAAATTATTCCACAGTAGATAAAATAGAATTCATTTTGGCACAATTACATGTATAGATGCAATATTAATGCAAATGACAGACAGTATACACCATGGTAAAGGGAGAGATGTCTATTTGTAAGTATATTAATTTCTTTGGGTAAATTAGTGTAATATATCATATTTATTTCAGGTTGTTCTATCATTAATCTATTTGGATATTTGTCAGCATCACTTAATACTAATATATTCCTTAATTAATATGTCATAAAATTGGTCACATTTACCCATTATTGACTGCAATGTCTACAGGTATTGACTATGCTCCAGTCAAGTTAATAACAAGGGTCTGTCCCAGTTATATTCTGTTAAGTGCATTTAAATGACACCCAGTGAGAAGAGACAAAGCACACCTACCTGGTAATGTCACTAGCGCTTCTTGTCTTCCTTCCTGCTGCCTTCTTCCAGCAGCAAAACCAGTGTCCTTACAGCTCTGGGATTGTAAGGTGCTCTTTACAATTATAGCCTATAATGCCGTGGAATTCATAAATTTCAAGCTGCCAGTTGTTCACCTCCTAGAATTCAAAATCGATAGTTTGCTATTGGCTGGTAAGGTCATCAAGCTGAGAACCTCCCTTAAATACAGCATGGGGTGCACCTTACGGGACACCGCAGCTACTTAGGGGTTGACTGTCAGTTGCCAGGGGGCAGCAGCTGGGACCACCGCCTTGCAAATGAAAGTCGACACCTAAGCAACTGTGGTATCCCAGGATCAGCTGCATTTATTTATAAGGCGGTCTTCTGCTTTATGCCAGGGTTGCCGACTTTTAACAGCTTCCCGGAGAGAAGTTATAGATGCATGCAGGGGGTGGGGTTTAATGCAGTGATTTATGCAAATCACGTCATTAAGCACCGACCCATTTTTAGCTGTAATAGGGACCGGGATGGGGCTTGATGGTGCAAATTGCATCCATCCCTGTCCCTAGCAACACTAGTATACTAGTGTTGCTAGGCAGGGGGGCAGGACTTGAGGCCATAGTTTCCATGAAACCAAGGGCCTCAAGTCAGTTGTGGGAGATTTGCAGACTCTCCCACGATACCGGGAGAACTGCCTGAATTTCGGGAGTCGGCAACCCTGCTTTATGCTTCACAGCGTTTCCTTAAATAGAAGGTATAGACTTTCACCCGGCAATGGCGCTCATAACGGGCTGTGCTCCGGGCACTCGCCTGTCCAGCTCGGGCCTTCAGTCGCCACTGGTGGTAGTAAAAAGCGGGATTAATATTAACAAAAAGTAATCATGAGCTGAACTTTTTGACACTTAATGATGTGTTATATATGTTAGGTGTATTTTCACCTAAAGCACTAGCACTGCCATCATGAATAATGTGACCATACATCCTGTAATAATAATAATGTTAGGTGGACACATAATGAGAGGCAATAAGGCTGGGTGGACACATAAAGAGGTGGCAATAAGTGGCTGGACACAAAGAGGGCAAAAATACTGGTTGAAAACAGTAGGAAGGGGCAATAATGATGGTTGGATACATAGAAGGAGGGGGCAATAATACTGGTTGGACACAGAAGGAAGGGGCAATAAGGTTGACTGGACAAAAATAAAGAGGAGGGAAATAGAGCTGGCTGGATAAAAATTAAGAGGAGAAATAAGGCTGGCTGGACAAAAATTAAGAGGGGGCAATGAGGCTGAATGGACATAGGAGGGGCAATAAGGCTGAATTGACACAGGAGGAGGGAGCAATAAGACTGGCTGGACACAGAAGGAGGGGCAATAAGGCTGGTTGCACAAACAGAAAAAGGGGCCAATAAGGCGGACTGGACAAAAATTAAGAGGGAGCAGTAAGGCTGAATGGACAAAGAAGGAGGAGTCAATAAGGCTGAATGGACAAAGTAGGAGGGGTCAATAAGGCTGTGCGGACACAGAAGGTGGGGCAATAAGGCTGGTTGGACAAACAGAAAAAGGGGCCAAGTCTGGCTGGACACAGAAGGAGTGGTAATAAGGCTGGTTGCACCAACAGAAAAAGGAGCCAATAAGGTGGACTGGACAAAAATGAAGAGTAGGTAATAAGGCTGAATGGACAAAGAAGGAGGGGTCAATAAGGCTGAATGGACAAAGAAGGAGGAGTCAATAAGGCTGGCTGGACACAGAAGGAGGGAGCAATAAGGCTGAATGGACACAGAAGGAGGGGGAAATAAGACTGACTGGACAAAAAGAGGGGGCAGTAAGACTGGTTGGACACACAGAAGGAAGGGGCAATAAGGCTGGTTGGTTACACAGAGGGAGGGGGTATAAAGCTGACTGGACACAGGAGGGGCAATAAGGCTGATTGGACAAACAGAAAAGTGGGCCAATAAAACGGACTAAACAAAAATTAAGAGGGAGCAATAAGGCTGAATGGACATAGAAGGAGATATCAATAAGGCTGGCTGGACACAGAAGGTGGGGCAATAAGGCTGGTTGGAGAAACAGAAAAAGGGACAATAAGGCTGGTTGGATACACAGGAAATAAAGCTAGCTGGACACAGAAGGAGGGGGCAATAAGGCTACATGGACACAGAAGGAGGGGGTAAAAATATTGGTTGGACACACAGAAGGAAGGGGCAATAAGGCTGGTTGGTATAAAACTGACTGGACACACGAAGGGCAATAAGGCTGAATAAAAAAGGGGAAAAAGGGAAAAAAAAGGCTGGCTGGACAGAGAAGGAGGGGTAATAAGGCTGACTGGACACATAGAAGAAAGGGCATTAAGGCTTAATGGTCACACAAAAAGAAAGGGTAATAAGGCTAACTGGACACACGCAAGGAAGGGCAATAAGTCTGACTGGACACACGCAAGAAAGGGACAATAAGGCTTTTTGTACACACAAAAGGAAGGGGCAGAAAGGCTGGTTGGTCCGACACACAAGCAAGGGACAGAAAGGCTTTCTGGACACACACAGGTGTTACACGCTTCATATGGCAGCAGCGTGTAATCATGCCTCTTTGCTTAATCATGCTGCAGCTGGGATTTCCTTGACCTTTCTTGTCATGTTCTATTGGCAGCCAAAGGGGATGTGGCTCTCCCTTTAATTAGCTGCCACCTGTTTACCTCTCTGTCGGTCATAGCTTCCAGCTTTAGTGTCTCTGTCTGTCCTGCCTGCAGTTTGTGATCCCAGCAGTACCTGCATATCTGCTCCTGCAAACCGGACCTGTCTACCTTGCATCTCTGCACCACTGATTCCAGCAGTACCTGCATATCTGCTCCTGCTATCCTACAACCCTGACCTGTCTGCCTAGCATCTGGTTCAAGCCGCTGTTGCTATTCAAAACAGGGGGTAGGAATCTTAAAAAGCGTTACATAAAAACCTGCGGCAGATCATTTACCCTAAAGTGTCCATAATATCTCTAATGATAGTAAACAAATTAATATAAATATGGGTAAAATATAAACAGTGCTGGATAAAAGGTTGCTATTCAGGGGGTAGGAATCTTAAAAAGCGTTACATAAAAACCTGCGGCAGATCATTTACCCTAAAGTGTCCATAATATCTCTAATGATAGTAAACAAATTAATATAAATATGGGTTGGGTAAAAACAGCGCTGGATAAAAGTCTATAATGGTAAAAAAACGTTTATGTATAGAAACCATGAATGTTCATAGGGAAAGCGACATACAGGTGAAATGTCAGTCCACAATGTATCCCCAAGAATAAAATGTCCACTGTAGTTCAATCTCTCATCAGCATTATAGCATAGGATAAAAGAGAGAAAATATATGGATCAGTAAACAGATAAAAATGATGTTAGACCTTTGAGTCTTAAAATCTTAAGTTTACTAGGTACATAATAAAAACAGTGACATATCAACATAAAATGATACGTAGATTGCGTAAATGAGCTACTACACCTGTGTAGTAACTCATTTCTTATTTCACTGCACGTAAGAAACCAAAGCTTCTTAAGTGTGAATCAGGTTCCTTGTTACTTGAACTACGCTTTTCCCCATGTATTATAACATTTCCTTTGTCACAATTAGACCTGCCCTAAAACAACAGTGTTTAAGGCTAAGCTCCAAAAACAGCCTGTGACACTGTGATCATCTGGTTGACACCAGGCTAATCCATGACTGCCCAGTACAAAACTGTTTATCGTCACCAACATTTCTTTCCTGTAAATTAGTAGAACACTTTCCAAAGTTAATATACATTTAAAAAAAAAACTGAGTGCTCATAGTAAAGATGAGATTCCAGTATTTTCGTTTATGTTGTTTTCTTTACCTTCAACAGCTGGCACAATTTCCTGCACTCTTCAATTCCCTCATCCAGATTGGTACTGGGACACTGTTACCAAAATCTGTGTCTTCATCTTTGCCTTTGTAGTACCAGTCTTGGTAATTACAGTATGCTACGGGTTAATGATTCTGCGCCTTCGCAGTGTACGCCTCCTATCTGGCTCAAGAGAGAAAGACCGCAACCTGCGCCGCATTACCCGTATGGTACTCATTGTCGTAGCTGCCTTTATCATCTGTTGGACACCTATTCACATTTTTGTTATTGTGTGGACCATGGTGGAAATAGACAAGAGGAATCCATATGTGGTGGCTAGTTGGCATTTCTGCATTGCCCTGGGTTACACCAATAGCAGCCTGAACCCTGTCCTCTATGCCTTCTTAGATGAAAATTTCAAGAGATGCTTCCGAGAATTCTGCCTTCCTTTCCGCTCTAATTCTGAGCAGAGCAGCTTCAGCAGAGCCAGGAACACCACTCGAGACCATGTGTCCACATGTGCTCAGTCACATGCCCCTGACAAGCCGGTATGACTAGACGTGGTTGGCCGAAGGAGAGAATCTCGAGGCTGCAGAGAAGATCTGAACTCAGAAATTACTCAGGTTACCAGTACAACTGAATTTTAGCAGGAAAATTAACTAGTCCCTAGAAATGTCCACAATATTGACCTACTTGATAACTCTTTAACAAGTTTAAGAAGAAAATGTTTTATTTTCCCACAAAGTTGACAATCAGACTAACTTTTTACAAGTGAATCCAGAATCCAGCTGCAGGGCTAAATCTTTAGGTTACTGATTTTATAACTATATATATATATATATATATATATATATATATATATCTCTTGTATTATATTGTGATAACTAGGATGCAAAGTGTTTTGTATGGTGATACTAGGGGATAGTGTGTATGGTATGGCAATAGCTAGGATATAGTCTGTATTGTATGGTGGTAACTAGGATGAAGTTGCTATTATCTTAAGTAGTACTTATTGTATGGTGACCTGTAGTATGTTCTCTGCCTTGTATATATGTCAGTAGGATAATCACTGTAATTATGAGTCACTACTGAGAATTAATAGTATAACGTTTTTCACACTGAGCTGTTGAAATAGTCTGTGGGTGTAACTGATGATACACAGTTTATTTGCAAGTTTCATTGATACAATTATCCTCCAGCCATGACTTTATGACTACACCCATTGACTTAGTGGTGGGCCCCCATCACAGTAAAAATTTGTAGATGTCACGTTTTGAGGAAAAAAATAAATGATCACGTTAATCATGACCTGATCCATAGCTATGCTTCCATCTGTTCTTCATGCAGAAACATAACAGGAAACCGCTTTATGCATGTGCAGATTGGGAGGGAGCACATGACTGTGCAAGCAAGACTATCCATGTGCCTGTGTTTGTGTCTGTGTGCTCTGCACTAAAGCAAAGGGGAGTTCCACTATATTTATGTTAGATAGGGGGCGGTTGAGTGCTGCTGGGCTGGATCCAGACTTAAGTAAGTGCTTGAAATTAGTTACTCCTGGGCTAAACCATGTTGCTTGCAGGTGGATTCAAGTTAATTATATTCTTTGTATGCAGGGATATATCTTTGAATTGCTTACTGAACACAGATACTGACCAGCTTTACTATCACACTGTTTTATGTAGACTTGGGATAGGAAGCCTCACCTCTCAACTCTAATACTGTTTGCAACCGATGAAATATGACTCCCCTGCAATTAACATGGTTTATCCCAGGAGTAACTCATTTCAGACACTTACTTAAGTCTCGATCCAGCCCAGCAGCACTCAACCGCCCCCTATCTAATTTAAATATAGTGGAACTCCCGTTTGCCTAAGCGCACAATTACGATTGTGTATTTTATGTTACAAAAATGTTAAAATGTTTTTATTAATGCTTCAGTTTAACTTTTTACATTTAAAAAACGTTTCACAAATAGAGCCATTTAATGATTAAAAAGCTCCTCAGTTTTACACTTACACCAGCTTTGAGCAGGGGTAATATTTTATGTGAATGGAGTCTGGCCAGCAACTTTACTCACAGCGGGCTGGATCCAGATCCTGGATTTCATTTGTAAAACGTTTTTAAATTTAAAAACTGAAGCAGCAATAAAAACTTTTTCCCATTTTTGTAACATAATATACACAATCGTGATTGTATTTTTAGAATTTCCACACATTCTAGCCAGACATTATTTTGACTATAAAAAAAAACCAAGAAGAACCCATTTGATACATGCAAACTTGTAAAGGCTGCTGCGATTACATCTCACCATCTCTTGCCTATACTCATCTCTTGCCTATCTCTTGCCTATACTCATCTCTTGGCATATTTCAATGTTTGCCCATTTTCAAAACATTCTATCCTGAGTTGCAAAAATCTCAGCTGTGAATAGAAGCAGCAGATTTGCCCACAATATATGGGCAACATACACAATTTAACTACGCTACGCTTTTTTGATTGGACTGCATTCTACATACCTACAATCAGGAAATAGATACGAGGTACACATGCTATCTGAGGGCAGTGGAGAGTAAGGAGAGTCTCCATCATCAAAGTAGTAAGTCAATTTCTTTAATTTCTTCCCTTTTATTTATAATCCGGTAAAGGAATGCTAAGGGCTAAGCTGCGGTGAGGGAAGAGTTAAGTTTAGGCTATGGTGAGAGGAGGATTATGGTTAGTCTGTGGTAAGAAGATGGATAGGGTTAAGCTGCAGTGCAGTGAGGGTAGGGTTGTTTAGACTTCAGTAAGAGGACAGTTAGTGTTAGGCTGTGTGAGGGGACAATCGGGGTTAGCCTATAGTAAGGGTAGGATTAAGGTTAGTCTGTGGTAAGGGGATGAATAGGGTTAACCTGCAGTAAAGGGAAGGTTATTTAGACTTCAGTAAGAGGGCGGTTAGGGTTAGGCTGCGTTAGTGAACAATTAGTCTGTGGTAAGGGTAGGGTTAAGGTTAGGCTGCAGTGAGGAAGGCGTTAGGACATGGGTAGTGTTAGTGTTTCTGTTAGACCTTTTTCAGACTTTTTCAGTAACACTAAGGTCAGTATAATACTTTAGTCCTTGGTGATGTCAGTAAATGAAGCTTGTAAAGTACATTCATACACTGTCAACCTAATGTTGTCAGATGTATAATAGATGCAAAAATGACTTAAGCTGCAGTATGCCACACCCTGGGCCAGATCCAGACCTCCGTCCAACATCCAGCTTTTACAAGCTGCCTAAGTAAGTACTCTATATTAAGGGATGCGGTTGCCAGTCTGGAAGACCCTATTTTGAACGTGATGACATCCACCAGCTGAATGGCGGCTGTATCATTGCTTGAAAGAATTTGGAGATAGAAAATAGCTTTTGGAATTGTGAACCTATTTCCCCATTTCCAATAGTTACAGACTGTGGAAGGTTTGGTGGATAAATTAGGATTAGACTGTGGTGGATATAAGGTTAGGGTTAGGCTTTAAGGGGAAGATTAGGGTTAGGTTGCTTGGCATGGAGGTTCAGAGTTAGGTTGTGGGGCATGGAGGGTTAAGGTTAGGGCTGAAGAAGGAGAAGGTTAGCTTTTGGCTGCAAGAAAATGGAGGTATAGAGTTAAGGAAGGATTAAGGGTTAGCTAAAAAAAACGTACTTTTCGGCAGATGACTCTTTGCAACTCCAAGTGTCAACCGCCACTTTCTATAACGGAGACTGTCAGCAATTGCCGGCAGCCTTATTCAGGAGCCATTTGATGGTCTTTTTTTGCAAAATAGACCATCATACCAGCAAACCCCATCCCTATATTCAGTGATGTTCAGCGATGAATTGTCTAAAATACATATTATATATTATATTAAATGACATAATTTAAAGCAAGGGGGAAATAACCAAAATAATAAATATATAAAATTTAAAAAAGCATAGTATGCGTCTCTTTATTATTTACAGTAAGAATCAACAAAAGTGTTATTACATATTATATTACATAAAATTGAAACAAAGGGGAAATAACCAATAAAACAATTGAATGAATCAATTAATTTTAATTAATATAAAAATAAATAAAATGAAGCAAAAAATAGTGTAATATGCATTATCTCTATTATTTACAGGAAGTTAAAGAAACAAGGATATGTAATCAAAGGCCTTTCCTGGTCAGACTTTATAATTTTTTATAAAAGTTAAAGAAAAATCAGTTAAGTCTCATCTAAATCCCATACCAAACATCATTCTTTATTTAAAAAATAGAATTATTATCATATTAAGCACATATGTACAGTTTTATTTAGGCACATCAAACTTTACCCACAAAAGCACTTTATTTGACAAATCTTGAGCAATGGAGATGTCCCAATAATATGGTCCTGTGTGGACAAAGGAGCCATATAGCGGACTTTGATTGTAATTTGCCTGACTTAACCTCAGATTTGGTTAGCTAGACTCTGGTCAAACTCATCTTACCTCAACTTATTAAATTAGTACTTTTAAGACCAGATTTACTAAGGGGTGATTAGTAAAAATTGCCGTTTTGACTTGATTTTTCTGCCAATTTTTTAAACACTGGATACACTAAAGCCAAATCGCTCACTTTTCAAAATCATTGTTTTTAAGATCGCCATGGCAATTTTGAAAATAGAAAACATAGTAATCGCTGGATTTACTAACCGTTGAGTTTTAAAACAGCTGAAAAATCGCTGGAAAATCACCAAAATACATTGTAAGTTATGCCCTTATATTATGGCTCACTCTAATAGACAGCATGCTTTCTGTGAGGGCGGGTTATGGTCTTTGAGTGGTTATATGTCAGAAGGTACTTACATATTAACATGAATTTTAACCTCTTTGTAGAGAATCGTTTGTTGGTGCTGCATGCCAAATTTTATAGAAAAACTATGAAAAATTGCACATTTGGAACAAGTCAAAGTGGAATATGTTGTCGTTTTTTTCGCACTTATTATTTAGAAAGTTTACATGTTCTATGAGAAATAAAAATATGCAATTAAGGCTGGAACCTTAATGGACATGTTCCTTAAACAATACAGACATGATATACCATCACATCCTGATGGATATGCACTGAAAACAAAAAGAATGGGTGTCATAGGACACACTCATGTGTCCACCAATTACAGCCCTTTATTGGGCAAAAAAAGGAAAACTTATTTTTATATTAAGCACATTTAAAAATTCCTATATTTTATCTAGCCTATAATCTTACAATATGGCTACTAATATTCAGGGGATATTGAGAGGTTGGTGGCTCAAATGCTAACGAAATATAAAAAAATAAAACAAAAATATGTGAATAACAAGACAAAATTATGTAAATAAAATGTTGTAGAAAGATAATTCATTAATTTCTAAATTATTAGTAGATTTGGCAATCAGTATGATATTTATATAAAGAAATCCCTTCAGTAAAGCAGCTCAAATGTAAATGTATAACTAAATATATAATCTACACTAAGCACTTAACATCCACTATCAAGAGAGCTAGTATGTGGTCTCATGAATTAAAGACCTCAACCTGTTGCCCATCAAGTTAAAATATTTCCAATACAGAAATAGTTTACCTTCACATCCTGTCGTAAGCAGCACTATCAAAGAGGGAGATTGGTGTCACTTACAAAATGTTGGAGCAGCTAATTCACAGGTTTGTGTGTTTGGGTGGGTTATAGACCACCCCATGCACAGAAGATGCCCCACTTTGTTCATTTCAGAGTATTACAGTTTTTGCAGTATATATAAAATTAATTAGTCTGTTTGTCTATCTGGTTATGCATTCAGACAACCCTGCACCAATTGGGATGATGCAAACGGGAGGTGGTCCAGTTGAACTCTATCCAGGGTTTAGGGGGATTAGGGTCCTGGTTGGACCTTCTGTTGAAGAACACTGGGCAGAACTTTCATCCAGGGATCCTGTTCTGAACCTTCCACTGGATGGATTTGAAAGTTAGCAGCTAGCAGTTGCAGTTATAACTTAGCAGTTGTGAGTATGGCACTATCCATCTTTTATCAATCATATCTCGATTTAGGAGGAACTGCACATATTTGCAGGTCGCAAAAGGGGCAGGGCTTATGGAAAAAAGAGGATGTGGTTTGAACAAATAAGGTCAGTTGAGGGTGGAGTTTGGGCAAAATTGGGCGAGGCTTATTTTGAATTATGGATTTTGAAAAAACTTCAACACTTCAGAGTGGTAACATTGGATCATATAAGACATACTAGGAGGTTGGGGTTCCTTTCAAACCTCCCCTTGATATATGCTGGGCAGTACATTGACACAGGAGCCTAGGACTCCAAGTGCAGCGACAGCAGGGATATGATAGCGGATCCCCACTGGATCTAGCCTGTCAAACTGTATTATCTACATAATTGCTGCCATAATCATAAATGGCCCAAGAACATAACTCTTGATCTAGAGAAAAGTGGCCCTTGTGCATACACTTTATTTTTTTTTTAAAGAAAGCTTCATATTTTACTCTTGTCATCTGCATGTAATAAACTCTGAAGTATAGCTTTCATATTAGTGTTTAGAACAAAACAAATCTAAAAACATAATAATAGAGTCTGCTGTGATTGATTTAATATAAGCTAAAGCAAACATAAAAAAAATGTAGTCCCCTTAAAAAGATGCAAATTATTGCTTTACTATTTCCATGTAAATGTTATAGCATATTTTATATTATATACTGTCCATATGGTGGCACTAGTGAGAAGCAAACTAAGTAATTTAGCTAAAATCATAGCCGTACTTAAAAACTAAAACTATGCACCTAATATCCATCTATCATATTCCAAACACAAACACATTTTAAGGAACAGACCTTTATTTAGCATATGATTTCTGCATAACAGAACATTGGTTTATTGCACACATCAAAAGGGATGACAAATCTTTCTGGAGAGTTTGCAGAAATGTTACTCTACTGATATGTGTGCCTATACTTAAACAAATGCCTTAATTTTTTTAATGAATGCTCCCTGTGCACGTACACAAGAAAAACCTTTATTAAGCAATTGTTGCATTTTAATTATGATTGATGTTGACATGTTTGTCCTTTGTTTTTTACTATTCTGTTGTTGGAAATCTGTTGTTGTTGTTGCTATTATTATTATTTGCTTTTTATGCAAACAAAATAAAACCCGTCTAAACTGCTTAATATCTTTTGGATCCATATAATAGCATTAGTTATATTTTATATTAAAAAAATATATATATTTAGCAAATGTTAGGAAATATAAATGATCATAATGATGGTAAAGATATAAAATTTTCTTTTCAACAGATGGTATTATGGTAAACGGTTTGTTTGAAATGAAATTAATATTAACTGCTAATAAATAATTCATTACATTAGAAAACTGCAATATGAAATAAACATTAGATAAGTGGTCATCTATCAGTATGATAGAAAATACATATCTGAAATCTAACTCAATACTGTAAGTCATAATCTAATCCAGACAAGTAACACAAACTGTAGTCATATAATGACTAGCAATCTAAACCCATCTGATTTTTTTATATCTAATTTTATGTATTTAAATCAAAACACGAAAGCAGATATATTAATATAGTATATATTAAACTTGAAAAAAATATATAAGATATTGTGTTCTAAATTATAATATACTTACTAAAACAGTATTCTCTGTATTATAGTATGTCTTAATTGTGACATTAATATGTCTTAAAGGTGTAACAGATAGGACCCTGGGAAAAAAATTCTTTATCAAATTTTACAATATTTACAATATATTTTAGACAGAGGAAGCATAAATATGCATTATATGCTGAAGCATCATTTTTTCCACTTATGAAAGTAGTTGTTATTTGCTAGCTGGTGATGTTTGTGCTGTGAGATTTGGACATGGAATTGGTATGTCTATTGTCATCAGTAGGTGTCAGTGCAGTCAGTGAAAGTTAAAGAATGAGAAAAAGGAGAAGTTAAAAACAAATAAATATATATATATATAAATTTGTTGCCCTCCTGGATTTAACATGGCATTTCCAAGGTGCAGATTTGCTTCTTTTTTTGCTTCTTTTTATGTCTGTTACTCCCAACTCTGGATAAGCACCAATGTATCCTATGTATGTGTATATATATATGAATATGAATATGTTTGTTTCATTTTTATTCAATTATAAACCTTATATCATTGTTTATGAACTGTGATACATATTATTTTGTATTTGTAATTCTATTGTTGAATTATGTGACTATTACTTAATAATGTTATCTATACAATACAGAATCTTCACAGTATGTGTGCTATTTTGTTTTATGTACCTCATACATTAAATCAATTTTGATATAGATATATATATATATATATATATATATATATATATATATATATATATATCCTACAAATTTTGGATTCCACACAGCAACTATCATTTGTATCAAATATCTGCATATTTTTAATCAACAAAAATGCACAATAATTATTCTATTTGTCATTAGAATTTTTTCATGCAATTTAAGACAATATTGCTAAGACAGTATATTAAACAATCTACAAACAGCTATTGCATTAATAATAACTAAACAATTGTCATATTAATATAATAATATAAAGATAAAAAATGATCTGACCCAGCTGTATCAGTTGTTAATATTTTGGAGAGAGAGCGAGAGAGAAAATTTAACAATACATTTGAAATGAATTTGTGCAATACTTTGCATTACAAAGAAAGTAACTAGTCTATTTGCCTGCATACAGTATGGATATAGGTTCATGAATTCCATACCTGATAATAATAACAATATTTTCTAATATAACTAATGCATTTTTTTTATCCTACAGAAATTAAACTGATAAAAATGCTTTTTATTTGTTTTATAAATGAATTACTGAGAATAATTTTTAACCATAGCGATTCATTTATGTTTTCTGATCATGAAATATCATAGCCTCGAGTCCTTGAAAATGGTAACCAATGGAAGAAAAATGTCATAAGTGATTATGTATGAGTATAGTAGTATATAATGCAGAATGCCATTACACTACAGTGTTGAACTAAACATAACACTGCTAAGACCAGATTTTAACAAACAGATTACTCAGATAAAAAGGTAATGCAGAGCAATTTATCTGTGCATGTGTGGATTGTAGCAGAAGTTATTGATAAAGGATATATTTATGAAAAAGTGGAAGAAACAACATCCAAATATTAAAAATACAATTGTGAACATATACACATTTATTACATTTGTCCAAAAGTGATATGAGACTTCAATTTTATGTCTTGACAACTTGTTGTAAATCAATGTAAATTTGGTGCTATCACAACCAAATGAATCAAAGACAGAATTGTTTGTAGGACAAATAATGAGAATAACATGTCCTCCCAGAAGGGTCCACTTATAAGGAAGGCCCAACAGGTGTGTGGTGGGGGGGCATTAGGCCCACTGTTGCCATAAGCTCCTCTTGCCCTATACAAGTTTTCCATGATTGACCTGGCTCCTGCCTGCACCTGGCATTAATGCAGCATTGAGTGTTCAGCATCATGAAGACACCACTCAGTTGACTCCTTCTTTTGTCATTTTGCTGCCTTGCGAAACTTGTTGCATGCTCTGCCCTGATCCATCATTTTATACTTATATACTGCAGGCAGCTAATTGTCGGGTGTGGGTATTTTAGAACCTCCATCGGTTTCCAATGCTCCAACGACCAGACAGGTTAATGCAGGTTAGTAGGGTATTAGTTTTAGGGTTAGGCTGCTAGGAGGGAATGGATGGGAGAAGGATATATGTAGGGTTAGGCTGTGGGGAAGGGAGTACTAGGATTAGGGAAGTCTTAAGCTAGCCACACACTAGAGGCATTATAGACCCGATCCTAGAATTATCGTGGATTTAGCCAAAAATTATTCTAGTGTGAGGATTTGTAAAACCTCAGATTATCATCAAAGACAGGCTCTGGGACGATAATCTGATAAAAGGGAATTCCTGATTGATTATCATCCCAGGGGGGACAATATCTTGTAGTGTGTGGGGAAGTCTTATTATCGGACCTTGTAACTCCACCTTCTGACTGCAGTTTCCAGGAGGTGGAGGTGCCACACACTACTGTCAGTCAGTCCATTAGAAAGCTGCAGAGCATTTCACATTGACAGCTGTCAGTGTGAGAGATTCTGCACAGAGAGGACAGAGCGCTACAGAACCTCTCTGTCTTTTGCTTTTCAATTTTTTGTTCAGTCAGTTAATATGTTGGCTGCATGTGACTCTTGTCAAGACTGACAGGAGTCCCAACCAATCAGAGTGGGACTACAAGCAGCCAATAGGCTAGCTGCACAGTCCCATTCAGTCAATTATCGCTCCAAGCCTCTGCTGCACCAATATGCCTAGGGAAAAATCGTCCCAAATATTGGCCATCACACACACTGAAAGTGATAATCTCCCTATTGTGTGGCCACCTTTAGGATTATTTTACGGTGAAGGGAGACTTAGGCTTAGGCTGCGTGGAAGGGAGTTTTAGGATTGGGCTATGGGGAAGCGAGATTTTGGGTTAGGATAATGGAAGGGGAGGGTTAGAGTAAGAATTACCATAGGGGTTGGGGTTGTGGAAATTGAAAGCGGTGCTTAACTGTCTGCAGCAGGGCAGTAAGTTTCTTAGTAGCTCTGTCTTTGGAAATGGGGTCTCGAAAACGGCCCTTTCAAAAAAGGCCGTTCTCAGCGGCAACCCATACCCTTGCGACAGTGTCAGTGGGCAGAGCTGAGTGACAGCAGGTTAAATTACTCCACTTCATGAGAGTGGGAGAGGAATTAAGGGCATGTAAAAATGTCAAACATAAGAACATAAGTATATATATATATATANATATGCAGGTCTCCAGGGTCATCCTGGACAGCAACCACTTTGTGCATGCTCATAGAACATGACTGTATTGCCCACACACAGATCAACCACTTGTCCACCCAGAGCAACTATGAGAAGACAGAACAGAATGTGCAGAATAGCCACCCAGGTTTTACCAGTTTTATAAGTCTATTCCGCTTCTTTAGATCCAGAGGGGGATTGTGGCCTCCCATCTTGATGATGTTCTGGTCTGCTGAGATGACATTCAATTAGCAATGATGGGCATCCTAAACGGTGGAGCAGGATTTGCGGTCCTCTAACCCTCCAAAATACCTAAAATTACCTTTCATTATGGTAAGATCAAACAATACATTTAAAAAAAGAAGGGGTTTCTATCTGTTATACCTATTATGTCCACAGGGACCCCTGACACTCCTTATTATTTGAGGGCTCCCTTCAGAATAAATGATACAATGAGTACCACCTGTAAATTATCTAAAAAGTAACAGTCAGAAATGACCTGTGCTCCAGCAAGGATATCTGAAAAAGCTGTACTGTTAGAGGTTATTAAGGACTGGTTGGGATTCAGACTTAAAAAGGTACTTAAAGTAAGAGAGGAAAGTCACTCCTGGGCTAAAACATATTGATTGCAGTGGAGTTATATTTCATCTGTTGCAAGCAGTATTAGAGTTGAGAGGTGGCGTTTCCTATCCCAAGTCTAAATAACAGTGTGATAGTAAAGCTGGTCAGTATCTGTGTGCAGTAAGCAATTCAAAGATATATCCCTGTATGCAAAGAATACAATTAACTTGACTACCCCTGCAATCAGCATGGTTTAGCCCAGGAGTGAGTTTCCTGTCTTATTTTAAGCACCTTCCTAAGTCTGAAACAGGCCCAATGTTCCATAAAAGTAATGTCATCCAATGGCAACATAATAGCATTAAAATATAAGTTAACACTTTTATCCCTAAGAGAAGATTTCCAAATAATTTTCTGAAACCTAAAAAAAAGGTTATAAACTATTTATTATATGGCCCATCAATTAGCCTATATCCTAACAGATCTGTTGAGACACTGCAAAACGGCTTTGAACGGCTATAACACGCATGTGTATTGGTTGGGGATCCCGATGGAAGGTAATTAGCTTACCCTCATATACCCTTCCCTTAGTCTCCACAATAAATTTTACCCAAGTGAGAAAATATCAGTATTTTAACAAAAAATTTGCAAAACAATTAGGAATAATTAATTATAAAAATTAAGGGCCAGATTTACTAAACTGCGGATTTGGAAAAGTAGAAATGTTGCCTATAGCAACCCATCAGATTCTAGCTCTCACTTTCCTATTACATACCAAAGAATGTTAGCTAGAATCTGATAGGTTGCTATGGGAAACATCTCTACTTTTCCAAACCTGCAGCTTAGTAAAGCTGAACCTAAGGATCAAATCCAGAAGCTTGCTGCTGCTTGATCGTAACTCCTCAGCACAGTAAGCAAGGTTCTGGCAGTGCAATCCTAAATAGCATATGTGCAAGGGCAGAGGCCGGCCTAGGTTTTGCAGGGTCCTATGTAAAATATTAGAAGGGGCCCCATCAAACAATGTAGTATAATCTTCTATTTAGAAAAGCATAATTTCCAGTGATAATTTACTGCTCAAAAAATAAAGGGAACACTAAAATAACACATCCTAGATATGAATGAATGAAATATTCTTATTAAATACTTTGTTCTTTACATAGTTGAATGTGCTGACAACAAAATCACACCAAAATTATCAATGAAATTTATTAACCCATGGAGATGGAGGTCTGGATTTGGAGTCACCCTCAAAATTAAAGTGGAAAAACACACTAC
>WWET01002093.1:252182-265133 GCA_011038615.1 Limnodynastes dumerilii
ATTACATGAAACTGGGTTATATGAAGCACAGTAAACACCCATGGTTTAACAATGAATAAATAACTTACTTCTTAAGGGGCTCTGACATTCATATTTACCTGCCAACCTTCCAGCTGACTGATTGCTGTAGTCTTCTGTCTACTAATCAGCCTTTCATCTGTGTTGATGTCACAATTGACTCCTGTGCTTAGTCAGAGGGGGTGTGGTTTCTGCTCAGCTAGAGAGAGCATGGCTTCTGTTTAGCCAGTGGGTGTTTTTCACTAACATCAATTACTTACAAAATTGTCAAGAAGTTCAAATGATCAATGTGTATTGATAATGAACGTGAACTGAAAATAACTAAGGTCCAAATCTACTTGGTTATAAAATGATTATTGTTGACTTTAAGTTTCTTAATAAAATTGTTGTATAAAAGATTTATTTCTAGAACTAGCCAGAGGCAGGCACTGGCAATAAGTGACAGAAGGAAGCTGGCATTTGTATTTGGGGGCAGACATGGAGACAGGCATTTGCAATAGGGGACAGACATGCAAGCAGGCAGTGGCAATAAGGGCAGATGGAGGCTGGCACTGGTATTTGGTGGCAGACATGGAACTCTCTCTCCTATCTCTATAATGCAGCACATTTTCCTAAATTGTAAAACACCTGTCATTTTCTCTGACACCTCACCCCTCAAAAGCACTCCCCAGGATCATCAGCTCCCTAACAAAACAAACAGCTAGTGAAAAGACCCTTCCTGCACTGAGTTCTGCCTTCCCAATTAATTTTCAACGTAATGTGAACTTAGAAAACAGGAAGTAGAAAAAAACGGCCACATTTTCCACTTTAACCTGTTCCAGTTTTTTCATTTTTTATTATTTCCCTATAAATTTTGGCATGCAGCACAAGCAGACAATTCTCCACAGACTGGTGAAAATTTCATCTTAATGCATAAAATACTTTCGAAGCTACTGCCCCTCAAACACCATGCCCCCCCCCCCTGACAGAAAGTCAATGGCGGAATGCTGTTTAATATAGTCAACCTTAACATAAGGGCACGACCGTGCCCTTATAATATATATATACTTACAATTGTAGTTGCTCAAATCAATTGATGTAACAAATCTCTCTGACTATTATTTTAAACATTAAATTGACTGGTTAATTACAAGAGTGCCGGGTGACTTTTTTTGTATCTGTGAGATTTCCCCATACCTTTCGAGCATGCGCTCTGGATTAATTTATAAATTGATTTGAGCAACCACCATTTTGTGTGTATATGTTTTAAAGCATGTCTGGGATAGCAGCTTTTATATATTCTCTCTATATAGAAAAGAAAAAAGGAAGAACAACAAGAACAACAAGAAGAACAAGAAAAAGAACCTAAATCATTACTGAGTGCTCTCTTCTTTAATGTGTCCTAATATTGTCCTGTTTATTATGTATTCTTCCTTCTTTCCTTCCTTCCTTTCTCTCCCCAATTTCTCATCTTTTTCCTCCTCTGCTATCTTCACTTCACATTGCACCAAAAACCTGGGTGATTGCCGGGGCAAGCCCTCAGTCTAATCACCCAGGAATTGGACATGAGTCATAAGCAGTGTTCAACGTGCACCAAAATGACCACTGTGTAACCACAAGGAACAAAAGAGAGGTCCGGCGCTCCAAACAGACATTATATAACACTATGTTTCAGCACATACATAAAAATTAGGTTTTTTTTTGCTACTGTACATGTGCACACAGCAGACTTACAGTATGACTCTGGATCCTCATTATCCATGCTGAAAGTCTTCCAGACAGCAGAACGGGATAAACGGGAAACATCTGTAGACCTTTATGTAATTCTAAAGCTAAACTGTGATGACACAATTGGTTTAAATGTCTTTTTGATTAATAAACATTAATAAACAATTAATAAATGATTAATAAACAATTTGGAAAAAATACATAGCAGAAATTAATTTACCACTAATAATAATAATTGAGCTTCAAGCTCTAATTTTTCTGTACATCATACACATATTGAGACAAACACAGGAACACAAACTATTGCCCAGGCAGCCAGGGCAATAGTCCATGTCATGTTCACAGTGAGGCAGCAAAGCTAACCATGACCCGAAAGTAGATTATGTTCATTCCATGTTTACGTTGCCTTTTTATATGCTTGATCTATTTTTGTCTATAGGTAAAGGTACTTATGGTGTCTATCTGAAATATATAGATTGAGGAAACATTTGTTTTTGGTATCATCCACCAACATCATGGTGCCTTGGAAATGATCCTGAACAATATTTAATTAGCAATTGGTTCCTAATGTTAATCTTTTTTTCTCTTGGCTTGCTTTGTCACAATAAAATAGTTTAATATAAACTAGCACTGGTTTAGTTTTTTCTAATGCAGATAACACACACATTGGACTGATGTAGAGCTACAGTAGGGGTAAATGTTGAAAAAAGGAGCTAAAATGTGTTTTGGCAAAACCACGTGGAACTGTGGGAGTAGCAACATAAAAAAAAATATGTAAAAAATAAAAATAAAAAAGAGTTTAAAAGGAATGGAAATTTGCATTACAAAAATGAAGTCCAGGTTAGCCAGTAAGTCAGGTTCATAAACTGCTTGTTAAAATTATAAAGGAAAACATAATGTTATTTTTAAACAATTAATAGTGCCCATTGTAGTATGTCTGTGTAATATTGTATGAGGGACCATCACAGTGTGAACAAATTAATTGCATAGTTATGCATGCTGCATGCAAATGAATGAACAGATTTAGATTTTCAGTAATCAAGAATATACATTACATTTTTCGGTATAATATGTAAGTATGGACCAGAATGGATCTAGAACACCACAAGCAATTTTGTAAGTGCATTTTCACACTTCTACGCTTGTATTATTGATAGATCCAGACTTGTGTCTTGTGTTTACGACAGAGGGGTGGAATGTGACAGGATGTATATACTCAAAATGAGAGGGGGAGTTATGATGACTGTACAGTGTGGAAATATTAATATTGTAAGCTCCTTGTGTGTGAGGGGAGTGACTTTCCCTTCACGCACGGGAGTTAGGATCCAGCAGCAATCCGGCTTCAGATTTCCAATGACCTTGTGCTCGGTGAAGGTCTGAATCCAGTCCTATATCGTCATCTAATATCCTGAGAATACGAGTGTTTGATTATTGTAATTTAAATTGATAAACCAAAGCTTGTATTTTTATTATTGAAAGATGAGTTATTATTTTATTTTAACTAAGGTTTGAATGAAGTTACTAAATACAAAGAAAATGAAATAGAATGCTATTGTGCACAGCAAAACATTACTACTTTTCTTATTACATTTATTGTTAATGAAACTTGAAAAATAATTATTGATTAATACCTCTGGCTTATTGCTTTCCAACAGAAAAATAAAAAAAAAAGATCATCTTGGTGTAGAAAAGAGAAAGAAGGGACATTATTGATGATTGCAATAACTACCTTCACTGGTCTCTAAACACTGAACATTTAACGATGACCAGATGAAGAGATCAGCATAAATAGGATAAAGAAGGAGACAACATTAAGAAGTATAGAAGATTATTCCTTACCTGGCAGAGTTATTACATTCATTGTGAGAAGATGAACTGTTTCAATATGTTAAACACTTGAGGCTGTTCCAAAAGAGTTGCTGTCAAGGAGAACGGTATTATTGGATAATGTTGTTATGTCACGTTTTTGCTTTGTTTTTGTTTTCCATGACTTCCATCAAGAAGATAGTAATAATTATCTTTTCACATAGATACAACTAAATATTAAACCTTTTTAAGTAAGTATTAATAGAATGAAAAAAATATATATTTTTCTATTATTGCTATTATTATTCTCCACAAGTAACTTGCTGCCTACTGACAGAGGTTAATCTATGGGTGGTCATTTACTTTTTTCTTTACTTCTTCATGTCAATGTCATGTTAACTCCAACCACCAGCTGGTGTCAGATTTAGATGATTTGTGTCCATTTTATGGGAGCATCCTCTAACTTTCTACTTGACTGATTTTACACAATTCACCCAGCAGATCTTGGCTGTTCGATGTGTCATTTTTTTTCTTTCATATGGGTTTTGATAGAGCTATGAGTATCTGAGGACTCAATTGTAAAATGCCATGACACTGCAGGAAAATCTTTTGCAGTAATTTCACAGTGTCACTTTGTGATTATTTCAGGATGGCTTTCAACCATGACTGAAATGAATTGTGGTCTGTGTTGTATTGGGTGATACAGACTGTGAGCAAGGATGACAGTAAGGAAAGTGTTGTTAGGAATTCTCGGTGCATAGGGAGGTAAAAATAAAATCTAGGTATTTGAAGAAGAAAAATTACAAAAAAAATTGTTTTTAGAATGAATACTACATTTTATTATAGTCTTGAAACAATAATAACAACATTTTAAATGATTGACATTTAGGGCCGGATTCAGAATTACTAAGAAATTCTGTATGTAGCCTCCCACTGGAGACAAGCATATGGAAATCTTGATTCACAATACTACACATAGAAGAGCATGGCACTCTCCCCACTCTCCTACGTACAGCTAGTGAATCCTTTAACCATTGGCAACCTTAACTTTTCTGCAATCATCTTCATGCGTTCAGAATAGAGGATCATACTTAAGGGGTAAACCCAGCCCTTGCTACACTATTGAAATCAATTTTTTCTCATACACAATGCGTGGGTGACCCTGCCCATGAAACAGAACTTAATATACATACACAATCGTGGAATACAGTCCAGCGGTATTAATGAAGGACAATCCACTATTGTCCTAAGTACAGTATGGATGTTATGTAACTTGCAATGTAAATCAGAGCTGAACAAATTGCTACTGCATGTCAGTTTGCTCTTTCCCATGCCTTGGTGTAACTATTATTATTAATATTAATGCTTATTTATATAGTGCCACAAGGGAGCATTAACAGGGAGCATTAACATTCACATCAGTCCCTGCCCCTACTGGCGCTACATACTAAGGACCCTAACATATACATACATACACACATGGGTTTATTTAGTCAGCAGCCACTTAACCTATCAATATGTTTTTGGTATGTGGGAGAAAAACGGAGCACCCGGAGGAAACCCACACAAAGACGGGGAGAAAATACAAACTCCACAAAGGTAGGTTCTAGTCCAGGAATGACCTCAGTGCTGTGAGGCAAAAGCTCTACTCACTGTACCACCATGCAAGTTCAGCGCTCCTACGATAGATCTGAACACTCTGGATCCAGAATTTTAACCTGGAACTATTTTCAGCGGCAGTGCGGGAACTGGAAAGTGCATCTGCGATGTGGGAGGGCGGAAGTATATAGATATTACAGTGTTAGCGTGCTAAGAGCCGTACTACAGAGACTTCCGTACGGGCCACATTTTAGATGAGGATAGCTTGTATGTTTTAAGTAAATTTAATTTAAATTTTTTCATTTCAAATTTTTATTTATTTATTTATTAACAGAACTTATTTTAGCATCATCATATTACAATTTTCTAATTATTTAAACATTATTAGGTAGTAACAAACAGCACGGGTGGTTAAGAGGGCTAAAAATAAAATAGTTTGAAACACTCCGTGATCCTTTGTTTAAATTTTTTAGGAGCTCCTTATTTTACCAATCAACAATGGAACCATAACTTTTGCTTTTACCAGTCTGTACTACTGTGTCCTGAGATGTCAGCAATGAATGCTGTACTTTTTCTGCATAGGTATGTATTTTAAAGAACCACGGAGGAAGGATTGTTACTAATTGAACAATCCTTGAAGAACTGCATTATCGGAGCAAGATTATAACTATCCTGTGGGGGAAAGTTTAAGTGTTTTCAGATTGTTACTGAAAATAGTCAGTGTGTACCCAGCTTTAGTCTAAATACCAGTCTAAAAATGAAGCTGATCAGTATCTGTGTGCAATAAGCAAAAGCAAAGTATACTTACTGCATGCAAAGTGTAAAATTTCAATGTATTCCCTTTGAAAGTCAACATTTTGCTCAGGCTGAAATTTTCACATAAATTTCCTTTTTTTTTCTAAACCTTGGTTTAGCCATTGTGATTAATTTAATGAGCTAAAAATGTATTATATGCAGAATATAAGGCAGGCATGGAGTATATATTAGTTGAATATGAGCATAATTTATTTAAAAAAAAATGATGATTTTAGAGAGTTTTGGTATATGTCACTGCTCACAAGCAATATACAATAAATATAGGTTTGGAATTAGATAGGTTTCTATTTACATAGTATTTGTGAATAGATATGATAATACAATGCTACTGTTGTTCTAAAAGTGCACTTAGGCTAATCATAAACACAAGATGAATAACAGAGCAAAAATAAAAAATAACACTTAAAAGGTGTTAATTGTGAAAATGATGTTCTATAGTTCCTCATCAGTACCATAATAAGTATACAATAAATCCTTTATGGATTACAAAAGACTGAAGACTTATTTTCCCACCCCAATAAAACACACCTTGTTGCATCTTATTTTATTAGAGTACAGTATTTATTTTTTTTAACCTTCATTCTCATCTTCTGTAAACCCACTGTGTGCAGGTGCAAATGAGTCATTCAGCATGTAAATGAAGAGCCTCAGCTGAGACAGATGGTTCAGCAAAACAGAAGAGGTTGGACCAAAAGAAACTGCTGCATTGGCTAAGCCTATGGGCATGGAATCAGACCCCAGTTTACAGTGAGCACAAGCCTTTGCTCTGTATGTTGCTTCTGTAAGCACCATTATAAGTATACTTGTTACTTGTATTAGAATGAGTTACCATTCCACAGCTGAGGCTAAAGCTGGCCATACACTAATATGATTATCGGTCCCAGAATGGGGTGGGCCGATAAACGGGACGATTTCCCTTCTCCTGCTGGGACCGATAATTCATAGCAGAAGAGGGGGGAGCGCTCTCTATGTTGCTGCTGCTTTATATCTATGTACAAAGCTGCTCTGACAGCTTTTAAGGTATACTTTAAAGCTGCCAGAGCAGCATAGCACACAGATATACAGGAACGGCTATTGCAGGGAGTAGTACAGACAGGGATCAGCTTCGGCTGATTCTTATCTGTATTACTGCATGCAATACCCGTGTCACGAACAAGGAGTCTTGGTAAATTCAGCAAGGTTTATTGCAAAACAAGATGGGTAGTACAGGAGTTCCAGAGGGGGGCAGCAATAAACTTGCTACATTGTGAAAGTATAGAAGTACAGGATTTGGCTGGACCGGACTATGTCAGACTGAGACAGACAAGGCAAAGGTAAAGCCCCATACACAACGATAATCGTTCAAAACACCCGTGAAAGGAGTCTTTTGAACGATATCTTGCAAGTGTGTACGCTGCAATGATCATGCCTGATCGTTGTAAAGTGCACAAAATCGTTTGATCGCATCTTTTAAAAAGTTTAATATAAACGATCAAGCCATTCAGTACTGAAGGCTCAACAGAAAATCGTTTGTAGTGTGTATGCAGGCTGATTGGCAATAAAAATGTTCTGTAATGTTGTCCATCGTTTAAAAAACTGTAGTGTGTATGGGGCTTAACAGAGTCTAAGGAGTCTCTTGCTGGACCGGACTGCGCCGGACTGGGACAGGTAGGCAAAGGTAATACAGTAGGTTTACTTGCCAGGAGCTGAGGATTGCAGGGTCAAGCTGGGACCGGATTGCAGAGTGTAGCTGGGACCGGATTGCAGGGTCAAGCTGGGATCAGATTGCAGAGTCAAGCTGGACAAGCTTGCAGGGTGATGCTGGAAGCAGTAGTTCAGGTAAGTCAGGCAGGTCAGGATGCTAGGCAGACTTGAATGGAAATTGCTTGGAGCTAAATCCAGGGGTTCTCCAAGACATAGGGAGCTGAATAATGAACCAGCAAGGGAGGATTGGAACTTGCTGGTAATATCCGGGTGCTGCAGGTGTCAGGAATTCTGAGCTAATTAGCAGTAGTCAATCTGTCAAGACTGTGCCTGGAGCTAGAGAGAGAGCATGGGGGGCCCTGGTGGTGGAGAGAGGTCACTGCAGGCACTGGTTGTGACAACCTGCTGCTGTATATCTATGTGCTATTCTGCTCTGACAGCTTTAAAGTATATCTTCAAAGCTGTCAGAGCAGCTTTGTACATAGATATAAAGCAGCAGCAGCAGCAGCTCTGAAGAATAGGGAGCCATTCAGCTTGCTGATTGGCTCCCTTTAACTATCGGGAGCTTTCTCCCGATTTAAACCAAACATGCTAAAAGATCAAATAATCACACCAGAGGATTTCTGGTGCGTTTATTTGGCGTTTCAAAAACTGATCTATACCATAAACTAGAGTGATTATTTGACGATCACCCGAGAATTGGGTGATTGGGCCGATAATCGCATAGTGTATAGCCAGCTTAAGAGATGAGGCAACAAATGATGACTAGAGAGAAACAGGAGTGTGGAGTCAGCACAGGAGAAGAGAATCGGAACAAGTGAGAGGGACTGTGTGTCCAAAGCACATCCATGAGAAACACCCCCTCCATCTTAATTTCATAAACATGCTAACCTATCCACTAGGAATTAATATTAAATATTAATATTAAACATTCATAACCATTTGGAAGGTAAGATATATAAGTGTTTTATTTCATCTCTATACACAAAACATTTAGCAAGTGGAGAACATCTAATTTTATCATACTTAAAATGAAATATAATCTAGAAAAATTAGTCTTAATTTACGTGATTTGGGGATGCTTCAGGGTTCCGAGATACTTGGCAAATGTTTAAAAGGAAATGTTAGAAAGGATAAGAACCTTTTATATGTATAGATGGCTACATGATGCCAATGTTCAAGCACAGAAGCAATTCAATTTAGCATGAGAAGAATTACAATAGATGGCAAATTCATTTATGTCCATGAATGATATATTTTTGTGTGTTCAAGCATGCATTTGTGTAAGAAATTCTCCCTGCATATCGTCATCAGTTGTACAGCCTCAGACAGCTCTCCAGATGTGTGTATCGACGGTAAGAGACAGTCACCAGTTACCTGCTGCTGAAGACCTGGGGAAGGTATTATCATCGGGTTCCCCTTTCTCTCCCGTGTAGGACAAAATGATGGTGATGGTGACCCTGAGGGAGAGAACAGGTGTACAAATAGGTGTCCTGTATTAATACTGCTTTATGGGCATATCCCTGGTGGAGGGTTCATTAATCAATTAGAAGGGAGTTTAGTGACAAATTACACCCTTTTGTTGGGTCATAGGGAGCACTTTATTAAATTAATTGTGTATGTCTTAAAGCCCTACTTCTATTTAACCCTTTTCTTTCCTTTGGTGTTACCTGTTCTTCTTTTTCTTCCTTCTAACCTTGGGTCATGCCATCATGGCTATGCTGATAACCTTTGTTACAGCAGCTACAATCAGACAGCAGTGCATACACAGCACAGACGCTTTGATTGGTCTACATCGATGCTGAATGTTTTTACCGGCAGTTGGCCAGTTTCCGTGCCTGTTCTCCTGGTTAAATTTGTCAGTACAGCTTCTCAGTGCTCTCCCTATAGGCTCTATTTACGAATAGCATCATTTTTTAATGAACAAAGCTGTTCCAGGCTTGCTTTGGCTCACAGTGAGCCTGGCAGCTTCATTCAATAAATTTACCAAAACTTACCTGCTCTGCGTGGTCCCGCGATAATCTCTGGGTTAATCGTAGGACACTTCATTCATACTTCCTATGAATGAAGTCCTGCGCATGTGCAGAGACTCCTATGTGGGACTTTGAAAATGTAAGTCCCTGTATGAGAAACACTGAGCATGTGCAGTGTCTTCATATTGGGGCTCTGAGTCGGATGCTTCTTCCGGACAGGTAAGTTTTTCTTTTTCTTAATTTTTTTAACTGTTATTAATAATTTTAATGTATTTATTTATTTATTTTAATAAAAATATAATTAAAAACAAAAAAAACTTTTATTTTTCTTTAAATGTAAACACTTTGGTTTATCCCAGTAGTCTCTCCATACATGACCTCCTTTTCCTTCCCCTAATAACATCAATTATGGGGACATCGCTGGGATAAATGTACTAACACCATCCTGAGATGGCGTTAGTTTTACGCCGGGAGCGGAGTGTAAAAATGGGCATTATTGCATGAAGGTTGTTAATAGACCCCTATATTTGCTTGCACGATTGTGCTTGAATGGGTTTCAAGTTGCCTTGCCAATAGGTGCTGGTTAAAAGCAGTTATGGGAGGGGGAAGGGACCAGTCCTTTGCCACTGCCAAAATGCTTAAATACTGTGGACCCTATTCACAGATCCGTTTTTGCGTGTGGTTGCGTGCGTATTTTTAGGATCGGATGAACTGCGCATGCATAGTAACACACTTTTTTACGCATGTAAGTATTTTCGTCACGGACTTGTGAATCGCACTTAAGGACATACGTATGGAGAGGCGTGGTTTTTATCCGTACGGTAAAAGTTACGTGAAAGAGGGCGGGGGGGGAAGCATTTAAAAGGACATTTGAGATAAATACGCACATACGTAAGTAACATTCTCGCTTAAGTATACATGCAAACTTAAGGGTGCCCTATGGAGGCAGAAGTCACCGAAAACCAGTCCGTGCAAGGCAAGTGTCATGGGTGTTACCTTGCAACATAGGTGCATATATTTGCGTACTTTTTACACACGAATCTATGAACACGGTTCTGTATTCGTAATGGAACTGAGACAGAATTTAAAAAATGATAAAGTTATGGAAACAATGAGGTGCATTTTTTACATTCCTAAATAGAAAAGGGGTTAATATATGTGAAAGTAATAGACAGGGAGGTAGTCAGTACTTTTCATTAGACTGCATGTCTTTTACAGAAATAAAGAAATATATATATTCATACTGTATTAATAGTACCCAGTCAGGTTAACAACCTGACAATTTTATTATATGTTGGATTTACCATTTAACAACGATGAACACAAATAGGCACAAACTATGTAAAACTGAAGTGTTTGTATTTTATAGTAATCTGAATCATTTTCTTTATACAAGCCATCTTTCCTTAGCATTTCATGCTAAAGTGTGATAATACTTCTCACCTCAGTTAATGGATTTATCAAATACCTTGTTTCATGCTTACTGCTCTTGATTTATGAATTTTGATCCTAGAGACAAGAGTCCTGTGAGTATTGATCGCAGAAAATGTCAGACTAACAGAAGTTCATTTCACTTGTACATGTGGAAGTCTCTGATTCTCTGACAGCTATGTCTACTGAGAATCAGCTGTCACCGCTCTGGATTGTCACAATGCCTGCGCAGCAGGAAACCTACCCACCCAACAGACAAAATTACACCGTGTTATGGAATAAAATGACATACAAATGTGCAACTAGTACTTTGCTCTGTCTGCAAGCTTGTTCCATTTAATGAAGAAACATGAAGTTTATCATATGTTTGAACATTCAGCAAAGGATAGAAAAGCACCTATGCTTTCAGGAGAGAAAGGTGGAGTCCTGCTCATTGTGGATCCTGCCTCTGACTGCACAATGCCTGACAGGATAATGGAATGTCATTCTACCAGTTCTTTAGCTGATTAGGGACAGTTTGTTTATTGATTGGCTTTCTCAGGGAATTTATTATTCTCTCTTCCCAATGATAAATTAGAGTAAAACATATACATGCACTCCATAATCATTAGTCTGACTTTACAAAAGCACTGTGATTTTAAACTCAGCTAGCATGTATAAGTATATACAGTATGGAACCTAAATAATTATATATGAATACTATAGATGTATCTTATACATAAAAAAACGATTTCACAATGTTATTAATATTTGTATTATTGGTATTTTATAATATTATAACCAAAGTTGTAACTCTTGTCTCACAAAAACCCCTTAAAATACAAAAATAAAAAACTTGCAATACCAATTACAATGTAACAGACTGAACCATTTCCAAAAGTGTAATCTAGATACAAAAGCATGCATTTATGCAGTGTTGTTGTGATCTACCAACTAACTGCGACCATTTAGGGGCTCCTGTTCCCAACTTTTAACTTCCTGACTCACATCCAGTTGAACATCCAGTTGAATTATTGCAATGGGTTAGCCCACGACAACAGACGATCTAACAACTGTATAACTGGGTACACACTGGTGGATTATCTAATGATTATCATGCCGATCACACGATAACCGTCAGATAGTTCTAACCAGTGTGGACAGTCCAACAATTCTCCAGTTTTGCCTGAAACAGCATTGCATCATGGGATATGATTTTCAGAACGGGTTCATTTTGCAATCATGTGTGCGCTGTCTAGACTTTCAGTGTAATGATTCACATTCATCTTCCTGCAAAAGTTCTGCCATAATGGGCGTGTATATCATTGTAGCAGTGGGTTATTGGAACAGTTTAACACAGATGTAGTGTGTACGGGTGTCTCTTATATCTAATCAGAACTTTAAAGTGTGACGTAAATTATGTTACAAAATCATATCATAGATATCTAGAGATGAACTCTGTGGGAGTGATTAGATTGGCCTTCTCAGCTCTTGTATGCAAGGCTAGATATGACAGGAATAGAGTATCGTATCACTGCTCATGCTGCAATGTCTAAATCCGGTTTCTTATACTGAGCACACACTAACTGACAAAACAATCTGATAGCAAGTGAAATCAAGAAAAGGGTATACGATCACCTGATGACCAAACTGAGCTCACATATACGCTGATCATAACTGGATCACTACAGAGTCGGTTGGACCATTTATGTAAACCAGCAAATCCGATTATCAGTCGGAAACATTTCTGGATCATTTTGTTTGCTTTTCGACAAATAGGTCAAGCATACACTCTACAGGAGTGTGGATTCCCATTGCGAATGGCCCTATTTTGATAGGACTGTTCGCTTCCAGCCGGTTCCGAACTGGCTGGGATATCAATTGCTTATGCTTTGATGAGGCATAGCAATCGATCCCCGGAGCACTGAACATGGTGCTC